>JAPYZO010003060.1:0-24809 GCA_030522905.1 Torymus flavipes
ATGTTAACAGTTAAGTTACCATGTTCTCATAAACATGTTTTATTAGAATGTTTATATTTAACATGGCATTGTAACTATTAAAATTATATGTTAATAGTTACAATGGCATGTTAATAGTTAAAATATGCAGTTAATATTAAACATATTTTTTTCTCAGTGAGGTCCAATAAAATTTTCAACGTTAAGTTGATACAATCTTTTATTATTAGTTACATTTAACGCATGTGCAATTTCGTAACTTTTAATATGATTATTAAATCCAATAGTTATGAATTTTGTGTATTAGTAAATATAGATATTGTAACTATCACAATATCACATATTTACAGATAATATACTCAATTTAATAGATAAATTATTATATTTTAATATTAGCAATATTACATTTTATCCTTAAAAATGTCACATACTTGTTATTTCAAATATAGATAAACATGTTAACAGTAACAATATCTTTCTGTCAGTGTAACATTCCAGAATTATTTTCAAATGTTTTACTATAAGATTCATATATTTTTGCGTGAATAGGGTGCCAAAATATATGAAATTTATGGTATTTACCTATCGTATAGAGACTAGTTTCTGCGACAAGAATTTGTTACTATAAAGCAACGACATGAGCACATCTTTGATGATCTACTTCCAACGTTGAATTTTAATGACGCTTTTCACGCCAATACTTTAGTGCTCATTTTACTACCTGCGCACAATTCTCCTTCGCGCGACTCAGCGACATCGAAGGAGTCACAGGCATCTTTGGCTTCGAGGCTAGACCCTTTATCTCTCCAACGCAGCCTATCGAAGTCTCTCCCTGTCTTCCCATAGCTCAGCTGACCCAACCTTGACACTGAGAGAGGAAGAACGCACGCGCTCACCTACAAGCCGTGCAATGGCGAGAACGAACGAAGCGAGAGAGGGGAAGGAAGATGGAACAATTGCCGCCACTGAGCGAGGGGATGGATAATCGAGGCTGCTGAATGGGGGCCGGAAGAGAAAAGAGCTACTGCTGCTGATGCTGCTTCCGCCGAGAGAAAGATATGCACGGGAAGTGAACAGGGAGTGTTCTGAAGACAAGGCGAGTGCTAGGTGGAGCTGAAATTAATGTTGAGATTTTCTTGCGTCTCTAAAGTCGCTCGCTCTTGCGAGTTGTGCGCGAGTGTGCACGGCGGTATGAATTTTTCATGAACTCTTCGAGGGCAACTGAATTAATCTTACTGCACGGCAAGTTAATATTTAAATGGGCTGAACTTTTTTGAGAAGGTTAATTTCTGGTTAATAAGATGTCAGTGGAGAAGGATCCTTTAGAAATAAGAGACCATAAATTATACATAAATGACTATATAATAACGAGAAAAGTGCACAACCTTTGAGGAGAAGATCTTACCGGGGCTTTGAGAGACGATTTTTGGAAGCCCAGTACTGGTAATTAGTTCTTATAGGCTATTTTTCTCGGAATATGGGCTATCTAATGTTAAATATAAGTTATTTAGTTGAAAAAAATGTCTCTTTTCTTGACTGTAACTCTGTAAATATTTTATATTATAAATAAAAAAAAAAATATTATCACGAAGCTACAAGTAATATAAGATAGTGCAGTATTCCTTACGCTGCTTATAATTAACTAAGGAATTAATATTTTTCAACGTAACATAGTTTAGGTTATAAAGCTTTTTCTGACTACTTTTGTAATCTTTTTTTTGCTCGTATTCAGGCAACAAATTAAGGCATATTTAAGATTGGGTAACCCATACGACGAGAAAAAAAGCCTATGAGAACTAGTATTTTGGGACACCAGAAATTGACTCTCGAGGCCCACTTACTTTTCCAAAGAATCCCAATGTACAAGCAAAATAAATTTTTAGAAAAATAAAAATAATTTTATAAGAAAACCATTTGTACTTATAGCTATTTAAAATGTAGTTTTGATAACAGAAATTATGATTTTACCCTTATTAATAGTCCTATTTCGTATTACATCATTATATCTATCTGAAACAATTATTATAAATGTAAGTTTGTTGCTAGAAATAAACACAATCTATAACATGTTTTCAGCGTGAGTTGTAACTATATTATTACTTATGAATAATTTTCAATTGTAATCTCGTAAATACTTAGAAACTTGAAATTGCTATCCTGCTTATAGTTTGGTGTAATTTCGTGATATAACGTTTAACGATTATGAAGCGGAAAGGAACGCGTTAACGCGATAAGTTACTGCAATTTCTTCCAAATAACTACTTTAGGAGAAGAGTATTTAAGAAGGTGGTGACGATATTAAAATAGTGCAAATATTAAAAAGATATCATCTAACTTACTTGTAACCTATCCACTTAAATTTTTACTTTTTATTACTCCTTTTTATCTTTTCGCAACTTGATAAAATACAAATTTTTCTATGTATATTCCTAAAATTTACATTTAAAAGAGAGCATAAAAAACGATAAAAAGTGGTGCAAGCGTGATATGCCTGTGGTCAGAAAACTCAAAGAGAAAGAAAGAGAATGAGAAAAAAAGGAAAGGGGAGACGAAAATAAAGCAGACAGGCAGAAGGTATAAAGTAAAGGAGCGGAAAAAAGTCGTCGTGGCGGGTAGGTGGTATGAAAGCAAGCACGAATGGAAAAGAACGTGAGGGACAGACAAAAAGCCAAAAAGGGACTGAAAGAGGGAGCGTGTGCGTGTGTGTGAAGAGGGTAAGAAGGTGACTGAAAAATAAAAGGGATGGTAGAGACGGAATACAACAGGATCGAGCCTAAAGTGCGATTTTGACTTTAGAGTATAATGAGGACGGTGAATGGAGTGTGGAGCTTTTTCTTAGTTATATGCACAACAAAAATGTTGAATCTGATAGTCGACCGAGGGAATAGAGATGAAACTGCATTGCACATTTTATTATAATTAAAAATACATTAGGATTCTATGATATTTTAAAAATCTCTCATATTTATAATGACAATAGGACGTTACCTGGTGAAAAAATTTTTAGGATAAATCTGACGGAAGTTTAAAGTATATAAGTATTGTAGAAGTCTTTTTACGCAAACAGTTTGAGACCTTTTCCCAGATTTAATATTTTGTTTGAAATTTGTTTTCCTCAAACCTAATTGTACATTTTATTTGAAGAATAAATTATAGAAATTATCTTCTTCGTGATTTTTAAAATTCAACATTCTTTGGCAAACTGCAAGGATTATTCTGTAATGGAATAAACGGTATTTATAACCAACCATTCATTAAACCGTTGACCAAACCTTTGCGATTTGATGAACGAATGATGAACGGTTGGTGACTACTTCTACCAAAGTAGTATCTAATCTAATAAATTGGTAATAGTTGTAGGAGATGGAATGTTGAAGGTCTGGTTTCACCTTGTTGTTATTGGTCTTTAGACATTAGTTCAGTATAGAGTTAAATTTTTCTAGATTATACATTAATATTGTGCAGAAAAACAAAACATTATCCTATTCGTACAATAACCCAGTTGGCACTAGTAAGAATACTAATCTATTATTGGACCAATAACATGATAAATAAAATGGTCAAACTTTTGCAATACTGTGAAATATGCTGAATTTACAAATGCACTCAAGATGAAACTTTTATTTTCACGATAGGGAAGTAGAACGATGTTGTGCACGATGCGAACTTGAACAAACAATTTATCTTTTTAGTATGGTACCTACAGGTCAATAAAACGCGCTTTACGTGCGCTGGTTTTTTGTTTTGCTTACAAAAACAAGATATGTATAAAATTAACCGCATACGTTGATCAATAAAAAACCTAGAAGTGAATATTGTAATACTTAGAGCTCCAATTCGTTACTTTATCGCAATGATTCTTATACAAAGGGTTTTTCAGCTACAGATGATGAGTACGTGATATAAATCAATATAATGAATGCTTAAAAAATTAATTGGAACGGCAGTGTTACCACGTTAATTATTTAGTTCATTTGAGTACATTATGTAAAACATTTAACAGGCTTCGTATTTAATTTTAAAATCTGAATAAATGTCTTACCACACATATGAATAAAGAAATAATTGTTCATCAAGATTTGGAATTAAAAGTTTACTTTCCATTTGATGTATAGTGATCCTAAAAATTATTATAGTTGAAAAATTCAAAAGGCGTTTACACTAAAATGATATATATCTTGAAATAAGAATGAGTGCCATGACGAAAGGAGACGAAGGAGAAAAAGAATCTTTTTACTCTCAAAGATCAAAGCAGTCAGCCCGTACAATATAGAAAAGATTCAAAAGGCAACCGGACGCCATGATCCGATGCAACCATGAATGATCGATATGTCCAATTCATCACAGTGGCTGAAGATAAAGGCAAAGTCGCCGGGGCAGTTACACGAACGGCCGAGCTTTCGCGCAAGTACACACACCCACATGCATGCACATATTCACATCTACTTGGCTTCCTCGCTCGGCTGTGTGTGCAATTTGAAGAGGCCGGCTCCCCGTCTCTCTACCGTATATGCGCACGGCCGCCAAGAGCCAGAGCGAGACGAAGAGAGTTCGCCGCGTGTGCGCCCTCTCTCTCGCGTGCGCGCGGGGTGCGCGCGCGAGCTAGTGAGGGTGGGGCGATCAATATAGAGTCCGGGAGGGAGAGAGAGCGCGCGCGCTGCGCGGTAGTGGCAATACTTCCGCGTGTGCACGCGCCAACGGAGGACACACGACGTGACGTCTCACGTGATTCTTATATACGGAGAATCGGCCTGCCTGGTACATGGCGAAGTAGAGATGCGGGTCACAGGGCCAAAAGGACAGTGGCATCCTCGGGTCAATGTACATTGTATTTTTACTGACTTTTACCATTAGCCAATTATATATTTTCCTTCCCTTCAATAATTTTCACGTCTATCTTTACTTTCTTATTTTACTTGTATTAATCAACTGTTTTTAGAGGCATCAAATATTAGCTTAATTGTAAAAGTATTAAATGGCATGATATTAATTTTTATTGTCGTTGCAACAACAAATTTGTTTAGATATAAATCATATAATAGTCTTAAGTACAAAGAAACATTCATGGTAAACTGGCCTGACAGATTTTTGGCGTATGAGAGAGGTGTCAGCCACAAAGCCTTGCAAGAAATGCATACACAACCCTCTTACAAATATTTGTGTCTGCCTATACGTGTTGTAGTATTTTGGCTACGTACCATGACACGATAGACTCCTGCTCGTTCGTGTGTAAGGCGGTTACATGCATCAAAGCGCCCTGGCAAAACCAACTTGTAACAATAGCCAGCTAGAGAATCCCTTGTTTTTGTTAGATTAAGGAGGTTCTATTGATACTTCCAAGTCAATTACAAAGCAAAATACTAGTCATATAAATTCACATTTCAGAAAAGGCAATCGCGCAGTTAAAATCGAAGTTCGATCTGTACAAAGATTGTATCAATAAAATTATTGTTTGGCATTATTTATTGGTGTCAAGAAACTTTATACTTCAAATAACTCTAGTACTGTAACCCAAACCTGTTAAATATTTATTTATTTATTTATTTTCAAACTGCATCAACTCTTTGATTCATTCATCAACGTGTGTTTTTCTTGTGATTAAAATAAAGTTAGCAAATTATACATAAACCATTTGTAAATTATTGAACCTTCCTTGAAACCGTGGTTTTTCAGAACATTTCACAATCAGGCATATTTCTACAAAGGTTCATTAAATTTTCATTAATAAAATATTTCTGCGAATCATTTAGTATTGATTGGTTTTGCAGTATAATAGAACCTCCTTAGTCTCGGGCCATATGGCACCTCTATAATTAATGTGATGAATAGTTAATAATTTTGATTATAGGTATAGAACAACTGTTATAAGTAAAGTGTCCTGAAAATCTTTTTTTTACAGAATTAGAAGTTGAATTTGTAAGATTTTTATCGCACCTATTGGTTGCAATTGTAAGAACTGCTTTAAAAGTTTCTAGTGAAAAAGCAGAAAAAAAACAAATAATAAATTGAAGATCTGATTTTACTAATCATACGTATCTGTTACGACTTCCGAAAACTTTGAAACTCTCATTCTCAGCCCCGGGTCGGAATAATAATCACATTATTTCTTGTTTAACTGTTTCGATAAACCCCTTGGAGGAATTTAGAGAATCTTCGAAGAAAGTAACAATAAATTCATAAATAACGTATTCAAAATTATATTTTTTTAAATTTATAGAATAAATGGAGTGGTAAACATTGAAAAATAATTGTTAATATTGAAATCAATAAAATATTCGGTGTCGATGCAATAATGCAATTGTCGTAACAATAACGTCAACTCGTCGCCAAATTTTTCAGACGTAAAAGCGACATCTGTTCTATTGGGTACTCGGACGTGCGTGTATTTTCTTGTTTTCCGCATACACCTTTTTCGTTCCATTTCGCGAGCTTGCGTTAGGCACGTGAGCTTTGAATTCTCCGACTCTGCAAGTGTACATACAGCGAATCGCTTGTTTCGCGTGTACTGCGAGAGCATAACTAGCTATGTACGTCTACTTGTATGTGTGTATCGGGGTTCAGTGCCGTTTTCGCATCCTGTGTATATACATTCCGGGGTAACGCGAGGTAATAAGACGTGACTGGGTTATGTGAATAACGACCTCGGTTATGCGTTTAATTATACCTTTTAATGTATTAGATTAATTAAATGCATTCACAGGCACAAACTGGCTGTGCGTCGCGTGCATTATCTAAAACGTCAAGAGTATATTCTGACTCTGGAAAGGAGTAGAGCATCTTTTGTTGGAGTTTCGTATTGACGTTTTGACAAGAATCAATGTGAAATTGCTTAATCTTTTAAAAATTTATAAAATATAATGCGGTACAGATTTTACGAATAACAACATTTCGTTCACGCTTATATATATCTAAAATAATTTCATTTGTATAGATAAAACTATGAAATTCAATAAAATAAAAGAATGTCATTCTGATTGGATTGCTCAATTGAATTTGATTATTGATTTTTCAAAAACTAATTAAAGGATACCAAATAAAGCGTTATTAGTGTCGCAACATATATGAGCAATTCTCAGGATTTTCTACCAAAAAGTGGTTACGAAAAATAATAAAAAAAAATTTTGAGGCACACTTCTCATATACTTAATTTTTTCTCGTTTTGTGTGGGTCATATAGTATACGAGAAAATTTTCGAACAGTCAAAAATCGTATTATGACACTGATAATTAACCGATAGCAAGCTATTACAGGTGACAACAAATATTCTACAAAAAAGCGATTAAAGTAGAAGAAAAGAGTTTTAATTTGACATGTGAATCGTTAAAATCAGTCAATTCGGTGAAAAGTTACGTACATTTGAAAATTGCTAAAAATGACCAAAAATGAGCGATTTTTCCCGAATCCACGTAATTCGATCATTTTTGGTCATTTTTCGCAATTTTCAAATGTACGTAACTTTTCGCCGAATTGACCGATTTTAACGATTCACATCTCAAATTAAAGCTCTTTTCTTCTACTTTAATCGCTTTTTGTAGAATATTTGTTGTCACCTTTAATAGCTTGCTATCGGTTAATTATCAGTGACTACCATTTGCCCATGTTTCAGTATTTTTTAAAACTGTGACACAAGACCATTTTTGACTGTTCGGAAATTTTCTCGTATAGGTACTATATGACCCACAGAACTAGAAAAACATTAAATACATCAGAAGTGTGCCTCAAAATTTTAAAATTGTTTTTTTGGAACCACTTTCGGTAGACAATCCTGAGAATTGCTCATATATTTGATATGGCCTTCTTTCACATAAATATTTTCATATATATTTTAACATTTGTTGGAATTATTCGTTTTCTAATCTTGTATATAAATAAATACAAAACATTAGTGATTTAAAAACTAAATAAAATATAATGTAGATTAACTAACTTTCAATCATAATAAAATTCTAATTTTAGGATTATTTATTATGTAATATACGCTTTTACGTAGGTAATAAATATTTTTCAAACGCAAGACCGCTCTGAATTTCAAAGGCACATATCAACTTTCTCTCTCTCTCTCTCCCAATAAATTCAATCCATCGACTATTTATCAAGCACGCCCGGCCGACTGGCCTCTCCTCTTTCACGGAACTCCCGAGTTAGAATGGTGCACACAGCGAGGCGGTGGTAGCAGTAGACGCGGCATGCTAACGTGAAAAATTGAATAAGGCCGGGACGTCTCGCTCTCTCACCTGCGCACCGTCGATTGACGCAGGCGTATATATTTTTTATTCGAGCCTAGGTGCCGCGAGCCCAACATCAATTGGTATTATTGACAGCTCGGGGGCAGCAAGGCCTGTCTGTACCCCGTCGCGTAGCGCGCGTAACGTCGTAATTCTCTTACGTAAATTTGTGCACGCGATCGCAGTCTCAGTCAATTGGGCTTGTCTTTTTTGTGCATGACAGCCAAAGGTGAGAAGGCGTGCTCGCGGCGCGTCTTCTTACTATTCAACGCTTTATTATTATTATCATAGATATTGAAGAATGGAGAAGAATAATGTCGCTCTTCTGATAAGATTTTTCAATCTTGATGGGCATAGATAAGGAGTCAAATTTAATTGAGGAATCTTGGTTTTTCGACGCGAAAGTGCTCCTAAGATATTATTAGAATCGTTTCAAGAATTTTAGAATACCTATACTTATTTTTCGAAATTAATGACATAAATAACAGCATATCGTTGATAAGGCAGGGGTTTCGTATCGGTGTTTTACATCCCCTTAAACTAAGGTCATACCAATCAAAGTTATAACTATTATAATATCTGATTAAAAATATAATCACGTTATTAATTAAAAATAAACAATAAATAATTATACGAATACTTGATTTAATTTCAATTCAAAATGCATTTGATACCTACTACTTTATGCAAATGGAAAATTTATTAAATATCGGATAAAAATTTAAAAATTTAATTTATCCGAGACAAAGTAGTTGAACGCAGTCCTGATTGCTTATAATAGGTTCATAGTCAATTAGATACAAAGCTAACTAAAGCCTAATTCGCTTCATTTCATTAATATCAAGCAGCGTAGTAGCAAAAGCAGTTAAAGTTCAATTCGTATTACGCGGGCATCGATTGCCAGCTTAAATAATGGGAGAAATCGAAAAGTCGCGAAACAAGACACAGCTATACTCCTGTTCCCTCTCACTCGGTCGCTATATCTTTCTTTCTCTCTCTTTCTTTTCCCCTCTCATTCAAGTGCTACGTCCGTGATAAAATATACAGGGCGAATCGGTACGATGCACACGCGCGCCGTCTGACACGATTCTGACCTGTTCCACTTATTCGCACGAGAAGAGGAAGAAGCTCGGAAAAATGCTTGCGCGCATATGGACAAGAGGGCTATACACATCGGGCACCGATTTTGTCTTTCAATAATCCAGATCAATTTCTCTCTCTCTCTCTCTCTCTCTCTCTCTTATTTTCTCTCTCTGCTCATGTCTGGATTTCTTAATAGTAGAAAATCAGAAAGCGTGGAACAGCAAATGTCTGTTAAAGAAGCACCGGTGCGTTTTTTGTCAGATATTTTTATCTGATGAACTCTTAATTGCTTTCTTTTATGAAATTTACGCGAATGGAAGAGAAATGGTTAGCCACCGTTCGCTTGTAAAATTTTACTTCTTGAAATTCTTCTTTGACTTTGTTTTCAAATAATCTTGTTTTTCTTCTCCGCTATAAAACTTGGATAAACAAATACCTACTATTGTTTTTTTTTATTTGACATCTTTCTGTAAGTTATAACGTATAGAATTTCGACAGCAACAAAAATGTGAAATAAAAAAACGATAGTAGGTATTTATTTATCCAAGTCTTAAAACGGAGAAGAAAAACAAGATTATTTGAAAACAAAGTCAAAGAAGCGATTCAAGAAAGTGAAATCTTTATAAAGACAACTTATTAAAATAATAAGAAAGCTAATTAAGTAAAATTTAAATTCACAATATTCATTTTCAACGTAGATTAGTATATTTAAAAAAATTATAAATATTCTCGTTCCGTAATTAAAATTGTGTTTAGTTTTCATAAGAAAACGACCAAACGTAATAACCAAACATTATTGCCAAGTCACATCATACAATAATGAATCGTTCTGTAAGAATAGATATCATCAAAGTCGACAGACGTATAATATGCACAGTACATATCTAGATTATATTGACTTGTGACCGATTTATCATTTTTTACATTCTTCATGTTGAATGCAGTCTTTTTCACCTTATGGAAACTAAATGAGAATCGTTACTATCAAGAACGAGCTTTGGCATTAGCTACACCTGTAGAATAAAGAATGAACCAGGAACCAAATCTATTCGCGAGTTTTGAAGAAAAAGGTGAGCAAGGCAGGCGTGCGGAATAAGAAAGAAGGTACATAGGTATGCGTGCTGTGGCCAGAAAGCTCGATAGCTATAGAAAAGTGCAAAAGGTCGTACACAGACAGCTTGCACAGGTCGCCGCGGCATCTCGCAGACTCCCCGGGGCAATAACGTGGGCCGACGACCATATTTCACGAGGCCGCGAGGTGCAGGTATAGCCGGCTCCCTTGCACGTCCACCGAGCTTAGGCTCACTCGCGTAACCGTGGCACGTTGCAAGTCACGAGCAGCAACACGTTATACTATATACACAGCAGTGCAGCTGCCTCCGTCCTCCCGCCGTAAAAAGCGCCCGACCGGACTCGCGCCAAGTTGACCGTCAAATGGAAATTTTACCGAGCGGCCTTCATCAAACTCTTCGGTATTATTTATATACCAGACGCACCGGAGCGCGCTCTTTCCCTCGCTATCTCTCTCTCCCTCTTCCGTTCGTAACTTTTTTATAGGAAAATACTGTCGATCACACATCAGGAGATTGCTTTTCGAGATACACGCGTTTCGAATTTTAAATTGTCATTCGCGCTTTATCGGGCCGCGCGCGGCACGTTTCGCTTGAAATGTAATATCGCGTGTTTCTCTACCCCCACCCACCAGTAGTAATTTTATTATTAGATTCACAGCTGCAGCGAGTTTTACTGTTTATTGTTCTTTATTTTTTTTACCCGTGTTTGTTTGCGAACGTGCGATACGCAAATTCCGGAAATTGATTCCGACATCGATTAAATGATTTAGTAACCTGCACAAATGAAAGATTTCCCAGAAAAACACATACTGAAATAGAAATATGATATTTTTTTTTTAATACCGGATTAAAGTTTTTTTTTATTATCAAATTTCATTCGTGTGGAACATTGATTTCAAATATCATGAGGTGAAACTGTCTATTAGACGATTTGTTTTTACAAAATTTATAACATCACTTCAACAGTTATTATACGCGTGTATGTATAACTAAACGTTTAAAACAGAATATTCGTAATAATTCTAATTGTTTTATAATATTTATACCTAACCACCCCCAAAAAATAACGTTTTCTTATTATACAAATAACACATTATGATATAAGTATATAATAAAGAATAAAATGTGAAGATGAAATATGTTTCTTTTTTACAGGGGAAGCTTTGAAAAAAATTTACGAAAAAAGCAATGTAGAAACAAAGTTATTTTTAGTTGAAATATGCTATTTTAAGAAATGAACAATGATGTTCCAAAGTGGACATCAGTGCTAAATTATTTTGTAAAAAAAATCGATACAAATATCTTTTCATATTTGTTTTTTTAAGATATCTCAACAATCTTATACTGCAAATATCTCAAAATTCAGACGTGATGAAGCAATTTTGACCTCCGAATCATATTTAGGCATACACGAAGATATAGTAGTGATAGTCTCTGGCCTAATTTTTTCTTCTCGTATGCCTGTTGTATTTTCTAGAGCCAACAACTAGATAAAAGCTTATGATAATAATAAATAATATAAAATAAAAAATAGGTAAAAAAGTTTTTTTTTTAAATTCAATGATTTTACAAGCATTAGTGAATTATTGATTTACATAATATAGATCCATATATGGATCACGGACATTTCTCAAATATTATTTTTAAGAAACAATACAAAATTCGTACTTGATAGTGAATAAAATTATTTCAAATATTTGATTATATTGTATTTCTTTTTGTAGACAATTAAAAAGAGAATTTCATTTATGTAACAATTTAATGAAATAAAACGAGAGTACGGTAAAAAATAAAAATATTAGGTGTTTCCAAATGTGACCAGGGTTGAATCAATAAATAAATAAAATCCTGTAAAGTTCTGGAATTTCAGGTATTTGGAAGCTAAAACGCCAATCTCACCTAACGATGGTAACAATATCTCAGGCTACGCACAAGGGTATAAGTATAGATCCGTCGGACGGTGGAGAATTAATGTTATCGGATCAACGGAGAGTGACCATAGGTTTTCACGGGCCGACACAGAAGACGACGTCGCCACGGGCGTGGATTATATATCAATCAAAGAGGACGGCTATAAATACGCAGGCGCGCGGGGCGTCCTCTATCGAAGCCCGATCATCGAACAAGACTGCCGATAGTCACGAAAGCCAGTGATATACACACTTATACACGTTTTCCGCTAGCGAGCTTCTTATAGCTGTATCCGAGTCGACTCCCTCACTCGGGTCTATAGGTAGACGTCTGCGCGCACGCGACCACGCGAAATAAGCGCTATGTACGAGGAGAGAGGCCGCCGAGTGAAACGTTCGCCGCCCCGCAGCTGTGGGGGTGGGTTGCCCCCGCCGCCGCCGCCGCCGCCTCTCGTGAATATATCATCTTTTATTCCAGGCCAGGAGGAGTTTCGCGCACGGCTCCGTGCAAGTGTTATGGATTCGCTGCTTTTGAGAAAGACGCGGTGCTTGGCTACGGTGCGCCAACTGGTTCTTTCTTCGGCGCGAGCTTACGATTAAAGTTTTATAATACCATTGTAACTAACTATAAATATTGTCGCTTAGAGGAACCCTAATAACAATCGATATTACCCTGGTGGAAATGAAATCGATTATTTGCGTAACAATCAATGGCTCATTTGATAAGGATTGCCTGAAAATTGGACAAATTTGTTGGGCATTTCTATACCTAGTGATAAAAAGCTTTTTCTCGCATTTAGTTTCCATTTTTTTAAATTATAAATAGAATAAGTTATTATGCGCAAGCTAGTTTTCAAGTATATTCAAGCTAATTAAATTGCAAAGAATACAAAATTAATTCACTTTTTTCGGTATAAAATTCTCTATACAAAATCCATCTAGCGCCGATCATACTAGTTTATTAAAATAAAACTTTTTCCTATTAAACATTTTTTTGTACTATCAATTTCCTGACGAGTTGAATAGAAAAAAAAAAGATTTTTAACGACCAAATGTACCAAAAATGTTCGATTTTCGATTATAACTTGCAGGATTTGATATCATTCAAAAAAAATCTTTTCCATTTAACATTTCCATGTACAATCAGTTCCTGACGAACTAAATTTTTAAAAATGATTTTTAATGTCTAAACACACCTGAAATAGTCGATTATCACTTGTTATTTAACAGTATTCCACTTTACACAGAAATATTTCATATAAAAGTTATAAATAATAATAAGAAACCACTTTTTCATTAAACTTATCAATGTATAATCAATTTCTGGCGATCTAGACCTACAAAAACGATTTTCTAACGCGTAAAATACACCTCAAATAGTTAATTTTCGCTTATCACTTAATAGAATTTGATTTAACACAGAAATATTGCATAAAAAAGTGGTGGACCTCAACAAACAAAACTCTTTAGTGAGGAACATTTTTACGTAAAACAGTTTCTAGTACGTAAACCTAAACAGCGTTAATTGGCGCACTACGTGTGCCTATAACGTTCGTCTTTTTTTATTGAAAATTGAATATTTGATTGCTTACATATTCGATAAAGCAAGAGTTCCCGAATAGGATTTTTTAGGAAGAAAAGAACAATTAAAAACGCTTAAATACAATTAAGTCAAAATAATTAATTTTTGGCTATTATATAGAAAACAAATAATTTTCATGAAGTTTTCGTCAAAATATAATATATTAGCATTTGAGATGTAACAGTTATTGCAATTTCGAAGATATAAGGTTCTTCTGAATAGTAGCGGTCGTGCCTCATATGTAAAAACGACGGTTTTAAATAGACAGCGGGGGGTTGGTACGTAAGAGCGCACAGAGGCCCTCCAGTATATTAATATATGTTTAAAGATGTAATATTTTTTATCTATAATTTGAATCATGAAGTTAAGTACGAAAAAAGCAAATAAATGACGAAAGCATCGTTAGTACTATTGCAAAGGAAATTTCAAACTATTTTTAACTTTCTTACTCTTACATTTATTTTTACATATTTTTGCGTTGTTCCAAACATTTTAAACAAATAAATTGGAAACGTACGAAAATATCAAAACACATAAAAGAACTTCAAAAATAAAAGTAGCACCCAAAATAGCGGCAGTTTAAGATATTTTACATTTAGTACATCAAAAAACTTGCCAGTCTCTTTATTAAAAATTCATCACCGTATAAATTTTATGGAATAGAATATTGCTCAAAATAATGAAAGGCCAAGGAAAGACTGCTTATTGCCAATAACTGAAACTACACATTGATAGCAGCATTAAATCTAAACAACACTTGTTTTATTGTTTGAAATTTCAAAAAAACTCCCCTAAGCTAATTAAAGTTCGCATTGGGTGTCTGCCAACGGTAGATTGAGCCAAATGGCCAAGTATGCAAGTATCAACCAAGGACTGATATTAAACTAATGACAAAAATGTTCTACTAAAGTAACTTGGGGTAATTCGGCCACCTTAAGCGGAATATTTTCCTTCACCTTCTGTAAATGCGTTGGGATAAAATTGTAAAAAAGACTTTAAAGTATACTAAATATACTACCAAGAAAAAAATTGGGAACGTCCCAAATGTAATATTGGATTTGTAGGGTGCAAAAGTTTAAAACGTGCGTTTTGGCCAAATTACCTGACATGTCATCTAATTCGGCTAATATTGACCAAAATAGAATAAATTGTCGGGTGAGAGGTGAAACCAGACAACTCGACCGAGCGCAAAGAAACCAGACAACTCGGTCGGGAGCTAATAAACCAGACAACTCGGCCGAGCGCTAAGAAACCAGACAACTCAGCTGAGAGCTAAGAAACCAGACAACTCGGCCGAGAGCTAAGAAACCAGACAACTCGCGGGCTCCTTTTTTTGTTCGGTTTTTAATTGATAACCACGGCAGCGAGTTAAAAAATCAAGGATTTTAACTCCCTAGTGCGGTTCTCAATAGTCACAAAAATTAAAAAATAATCACAAAAAAGTTTCTAACTTATATAAGGAACAAAGGTTCTCAACTAAAAGGCGAACAAAGAGAAGGAGCCCGCGAGTTTTCTGGTTTCACCTCTCACCCGACGAAATTAAATCATTAACTGCAAAAATTAATAAAATTTATGTTTTTAAATATGATGTAAAACTTGTATTTAATTATTAAATCCTGTGAATAATTCTTAGTATAAAGGAAATAAAGGAATTCATTTTTCATTATAATGCATTCTATAAATGATTTTGGAATGCTATATGGGAGTCACCGTAAGCTAGACGAAAAATTAATTTTGATCAATGAAATTGATTATTGCTAATTATATTTTTAAAGTTTCTTCTCAGAAAAAAGACACATAAATATTCACATATTCTCATATTTATTGGATCACACCTTCTTTACAGATTGGCCGAATTAGATAAATTATAGACGTAAAACTATTTTCTCTACAAAATATAAAAAAAATTATTTTTCATATTTCGTTCATACTAATTTCAAGGAAAAAGCCTCACCTTTCTGTACGTATCACTTTCAATTAGGTTTTGTTAGCTTATATTTCAACTATAAACGAAATGCTTGCTTTTTTTACTTTAAAAGGCGCCTGACTCGTTGAAATTTCATAATAGAAACTTGCATAACAATGTAGTGACCATTTTGAAACAATTAAAAAGTGTACAAAACGTATATTTTTGATATTTGGAAGCTAGCGGCATCGGTTATTTAAGTTTTCGGATAAGTGAAGATAGCGAACTCGAAAAATGGACGAATTAGCCTGACTTACCTTAGACCGTGTATTTTTGTGCATCACATCATGTGCGAGTTGAGATGAGACAGGTTTTAAACGAATCGCGTATAAAAAATAAGACGGACAGCTAATTTCCAACATGATGAGCTAAGTTTGGCAAATATTCAGGGACAATCAATTTACTGGCATTTCTACAATTCCAAAATCGTGCAATCTCCTGCAGGCTAAGTGAAGAAGGATAGACTTAACCGCGAGGATTAGAATTTCGTGCTGCACCAGAGTAATCACGCTCTAAGATCTCTTGCGGTCTCTGGGCTAAATGAAGATGACGAGGGGGACCACAATAGCGCAAACTAGAAACTATGTACTTCAAAGGACAACGGTCTCAATTAACGAGGCAACCTACCAATAAGTTTCAGCTTCTCATCAAAATGATAAAGCAGTGAGACGAAAGAGTTATCAACAACCGGATAAATAAACAGCGGCCGAGTTCTGAATATAAAGAACATAACAGTTTACACGTATAGCGGCATAAAAGTAGCAGCCTTTACTTCTAGAGCTCTCCGGGGTGTCTGGCTCTTATTTACGGGAATCGGACAGAGCAGGATATGCGAGCGGGAGGAAGAGCAAAAAAGGGAAAAATATTTTTAGTAGGCGCGCGCGCGCGAGAGCGGAGAATCAATATGGACGGGAGGCGCCAGCGGACTGGCAATATGCGGAGAGCAGGCGGGAGGGCGCCGGGCGCGAAAGTCGGGCAAACAACGTGAAGTTTAAAGAATTCGATTAAGCCGGCGCTTATAGTTTACGTGTATACGGCGAGCACTGGGGCGAACGAGACGCGAAGGGGAACTCGCGGACGGAAATTCCAGAGCCGTGTAATTCGCTCGCTCGACGAGCGCGAGCAGGCGGCATTCCGCAGCGGCCCAGCAACCCCCTCGCGCGTGCATATACTTGCGTGAGCTCGGTAATTTTCTCTTCCGCCTCACCCATTTTGTTTGTCTCTCTTTCTCGTTCGCCGTATTTTTGCTCTATACCCTATGCTACCACCCTCCTCTTGCTCTTTCTCGCTCTCTTAGGTTTTCTTTTCCCCTCGTTTATCCCCTTTATTATACTTTTTCTGTTTTACCACTTTCAGAAGCCATTATTAACTCTAATGTTAATAATTTAATCAATGAAAAAGTTAATTTTTCTAATGAAATGATCAATGTTCATGTTGGAGAAAAGCATACGAGTCTCATAACTGTGAAATATATATTATACTTATATAATCATCTAATTCCAGCTTTACATACCGTGAGATCATACCCCCCTAAATAATATGTAGAATGTATAAGTATTTTGTTTTATCTTATTTCATCTTAAATTTTTCTTTACAAGGGACAAGTATATTTGTGTAATAACAAATAAACGAGTAATCCACTCCTTTCCTCTTCGGAATTGCAATTCTTTTGCAGTCATTTTTTTTAAGTGAACACATTGTTAGAAAAATAAAGGTATCGATTTGTTCTTCGAAAATATATTAAAAAGCGACGTAAAAGTAAAAGTTATGTAGAAAATAGAACCATTACAGCTTATCTCTCTCGTTTCAAAGGTACTAATAAGAATGGCAAATAAACAATGAAAGCAATATAACTATGTACAAACAATTATTTTTTGCAGTAGAAAAAGTTTGCTTGTCTTGTAAAATCTTAAACTTGCAATTTACATCATGAAACCAATACGTTCAAAGTATTCTTTGTAAAACACTATGAACTTAAAGTTTATTATTAAATAACTCGTCAAAGAAGTAAGCCTTGCCAAAGAAACTTCACAAAGTACAAAAGGTAGTTCACTTGTTATGTAATTGAAAAACTGAAAACGTTTCCTTGTATTCTAAGATTGATACAGGAATTCTCAGTACTTTTTTCATTACTTTATTGAGTATCGTTGCACTTCATAAATACAATTTTAAGTATATAAACATAGCGAATTAATAGTTGATATTATTTCCCAAGCAGTTTTAATCGCCAATTTGTTGAAACGTGATTATATCATGCATAAATGCAAATTGGATAAAGCACCGGGATTTGTTGAAAAAAAATCTTTC
Source organism: Torymus flavipes (assembly GCA_030522905.1). Taxonomy (NCBI): domain Eukaryota; kingdom Metazoa; phylum Arthropoda; class Insecta; order Hymenoptera; family Torymidae; genus Torymus; species Torymus flavipes. The sequence goes on from JAPYZO010003060.1 coordinate 18,126, forward strand.
GGCAATCAATTTCATTAATTATGCATCAGCATTACGGCACGTATCGTGGCTTCATGTTTTATGAATTCTAGAAAGCATGCTAGCCTAGCCTTAATGAATCATATAAAAATATTTCCACGAAGTAAACACGTGGCACGCATATTCCGACTGGCACGCGGGTGCTCTAATCGATTCGTCGCGAGCGAGGTCATCATTATTTTTCCGCGGCGACGGCGACGGCGGGAAAGAAACCGAGAAGAACGGCAAGCTTTCCTACTCCTAATACACGCTATAGAATCATAACACTCATTGTGCTATTACTCGTGGATATTGCGAGCACGCGCGATGAGCGACCCAAATATTGATTTTCACCTCCAGCGAGACGCTCGTAAAATATGTGTCCCAAAAAAAGAACTTTTAACTTTATGATTAAGTTCAGTGAAAGGCTTCAATTTACTTCCAATAACGTTGAAAATAAACATACTGTATATAATTAATAAATTTGTTTACTATTTTTCAAGGAAACACCATATTTTGTTATGCACGCTTAAAATGGCTAAATTATATTTCACTTTTTAATTGCAAGTATTTATTCAAAGTGAAATAATGCATAACAAGAATGCTTATATGCTGTAGTTAAATAAGGCTAATAACGACCTCGACTAGCCATATTTCAAGTTATTTGTAACTTTTGTATGCTTATGCGATGCTAAAACGGTGGCTGAGAACGTCACAATTATTGGTTTTCGATCCACGTGTCTACTTCTGAAGGCTTATGACCTTTAGGGCAGTACTACGAACAAAATGTATAGAAAAAGCTTCTTGGCATTAAACTTTTACGTATTGCGTCAGCGCATAAACGTTTTTGGCTTTATGACGGCAATCCGGGTAATTCTAAAGCTGCTATATCTGTTTAAGATTCATAAAAAGATCGATGGATAGCATATTTAAGCTGGCACATTCTAAGAAGATATCAACTCTTTTTTTGAAATACATAAAAATGTTTAAATACAGATCGATACTGCAGAAACATTATATATTTAAAAAAAATATTCCTCATCGATTCTCAATAACAGTAAAGTGCGATTTCGTTACATTGAATAAGTATCATCATCTACATTAAAGAAGATTTCTTTATATAAATAAGAATTCTACCGTATTTAAATTAAATTTAATCAACACCTTTTCAAAGATCTAACATAATTTGAATTGCAAAATTAAATACATTACATATTATATTAGTCGTTAAGTATAAAATATAGATAATGAAAGTGTCATAATATTACCAGCGAACAAAATTTAAATCTATTTTTAATTAACTGAGTGTAGTAGATTTCAACTTTTTTATTCAGCATTGACCCCACGTTTTTAGTATAAAAAAGTATCATACAACAATAACAAGAAAAATTATAGTACGCTGCAGTATACATGCGTGACATTAATATTACAGTTTAAAATATCATGCGACTGTTGTTTCTTTTCAACGTAGTATGTAAAAAAATTTTTAAATAAGCAATATTCATTCAACATTAAAATTCGCCTATTAAAAAGAGACATAACGATAAATTATTAAAACTGGGAGAATTAATTTGAATAAAATTTTCCTCAATACGGAACGTATCTGTCGGGGCGGTGCGCGAGAAGTGTGAAATTATTATAAATATGACGCAATGTATTATAGGCATTTTAAGCTTCCACGTGTTGGGCATGGCATAAGAAATGCCCTACCAGCGTTCAGGACGTGCTAAGCATATATATCAAGGCAAAGAGAGCGAGAGAGAATATTACGGACGATAAATTTATCACGGGCGCGCGCACACACCCCCTACACATGCGCGCAAAGTAGACCTTAAGTGCCGGCTCTCTCTCTCGCGTTTCTTGCCAGAAACTTAAAACCCGGCAATTTTCTATGCAGTCTAATTAGCTTTTATGTTTTATTTTTCCGCAAGCCCTCGTTCACTCGCTCTCCGCTGTACACTGAATTATTTTTACAGCCTGCATGCACGTGCTACACATGTATTCCTTCTATATGTGCGTGATTCCTGGTTGGCGGGGGATCACGAAAGGGTTCCTCGAAATAGCATCCACTCGCGACGTTGCACAGATCCCTCGAACTAGTGTGCCTATACGCTCACACCGAGACGTCCGTGTCGGTGTCATTGACAAATCGAGGTCGAAAATAGGCGAAATTGCCGTTTACGTTTACGGAATGGAGCACACAAAAGGGTAAAAAGAGAGTCGGAGAGGATTTCCCTTCGCCGAATGAAATCGAGCCCGCGTGCTCTCTCTCTCTCTCTCTCGTGCTATTTCGGTGTGCTCGCTATATGCCGCGAGGTCGTCGCCACCGCGAAAGTCGGCCAATGCGAATCGTCCTTTATAACTGACAGATTTTTTGCACGAGAAAGGAAAACTTGCGTGGAGAGTTTGAGGTAAAGCCGCGGAGATATAAAATGGACCTACCGTGCAGGTGGTATTGAAAAGGAGGTAGACCCAAGGCAACTATCCGACTCGAAAGCAGTGGTTTTTGAATGAGAAATTCGGCTTTGCAAACTGACTCGTACGTCTTTGTCGATCGGAAATCGGGAGCATGTGAGCGTCGTTATACCTTCCGGGAAAAATAGTCTCCCTTTTCCATTGGTTATGCGAAAAGGAATAGTGTCGCCCGAGATCGTGCGCGCACGGATACCGGCTTTAGTCATCGAGGATGAATAAAAGACGTCCAATCATGTCGTTTATCGGGGAATCTCCAAAAATGAAAAAATGAAAATCTACTGAGAGGGCGGTGAGAAGAAAGTAATTTCGCGGTTTGCCTGAAATGAGAATTTTTTGCAAATACGCCAGATGTGATAGTTTTAATGTATTAATAATTTTTCCAAGGAAAGTGATATGTGGTATTTGTAAATTAAACTATTTTCTTCTTCAATTTTATTCATCTATACTGTTTTTGAAACTAATTCCAAGGTCAAAACAATGAGTTGATCTACAAAGAAAAAATCATAAATAAATATATTCTTTATATTACGGAAGTATGCAGGTATAAAATTATTTATTAAAGAAAGTTTTCAGCGGTCATTAAACGAACGAAAGAAGACACTATTGCGCCGATGTTTCAGAAGAATTTTTTGCCTCCGCTCTTCAGGGATACACATTTATTTCACAACATAAAACAGGATTTATTTAAAAGGTTTTTTCTTAAGAGGAAAATACGATACCTTGAATAAAAGATATATTTCATTCGAAAAATTCCATTGTAAGAATTTTTAAATTCACCAATCACTATTATGATGTTTAAAAATTCGTTATAAAACGACAATTTGTTGAAGTAAAAACTTATATAAAAGAATTTAAGAACTCACAACGATCAAATGACACAACATCTATATTATTGTCATCTAAGGGCTCACTAACTTCGTCATAAATTAAGTATAAAAATAATTTCATTTGAATAAATGACTGGATAAAAGAATTCTCAAGTACCATGTCATGATCTTATTGAGATTGACTCATAAAGACGTTACTTCTACTGCTATACATAATTAATAAATGATATAGGTAATAGAGATAAGAAATTTTAGATCTTAGCAATTTTGAAAGTAACACAGTAAAGAAGAGAGGCGAACTCATAAATATCATAATCCAACAATTAAAACGGCCGAATGAGCCAAATAAACCAACATTAAAAGTGTTTAATAAGAAAAACTTGATTTAGCGCAGTAGCAATTACAATTACTTTCAACTCGACTCTCCTCGTAAATATCATCTTAATGTCCAATTATCCGTCTAGCCGGCTCTATTATCACGCATCATAAAGAGAAAAAACCCGCGCGTGAACCAGGCGGGGCGCCATCATCGCCGGGGGGACGGGGGGCGAATCCTTAACCCGACACACAATCCGACGATCTCTCTCTCTTGCTTTGATATTATTATCTCTCATTAAAGCCGAGAGCGGATCGCGGTGCCAACAGTAGCTAGTCGGCCAGACAAGAGAGATCCTAGCCGGCTAGCGAGGCCTTCTCCTTATTTGAGCTCGATTATCTGGAGCATGCGCGCGTTCATATGCGGCGCAGCCGCGAGATTTCAAGATAGACGGGGCCCGCCCGCGGAGTTTTAATGAAAAGGAAGGGAGGCAAATCCCCTCGAGGGCGGCAGTGGCGATATACGCGCGCGCGGGGCCGAGCGAGCGATCTGGCATATCGGCCGGGCACGTACGCTATCTGCCCGCCCGCGTACGTGACGAGCAGGTAGAAAAAGCGGCGGGGGCTACTTGACTTTGGACGCGGGCGCCACACCGGAGCCACGAGCCTTCCTCGAGCGCTTGAGAGAGATAACGTCATCCGTTTTCCTTAGCTCGCCGGCCACGGTGTAGTTGGCACCTGCTCGAGAGCAAATTAGTTTATAGCTTAAAACATGTACCTACTTTTCTACTTTCTATCCAACTGACTTCGGATATTCCATTAAGGCCCGATAAAGGGCTAATAATATTGAACGTGAGTTATTTGATCATCTTGAGGATCGGGGTTTATAATTAAAGGATGCCTTGATTTAGGCTTTTACTAAACGCATGTCACTTGATCAAAATATACTCAGTGAATTTCCAAACTTTCTCAATATAACGAAAATTAAATTGAACTTTCATTTAGGTTGTTAAGTTTGAGAAAAAATATTTATTACGAATACAAAAGTTCAGTATACATATAAAAATATTTCTACTCGCTTTTTACGATAACGGTGGATTAGCGTTTTTATGATAAAAAAATTCTGAAGTACATATTACTTATCGTTTTGTATTAAATATAAAATGTAAAATATTTTTAACGTGAAAAGTATAAAATATAAGCTAAAATAAACGATCTTTTGTTTTAAATGGAAAGGTAGAATATTTTTCATTTATTCAAATATAACAATAGTCATCTCTTTGAATTGAAAGATACCGGGATTGTGATTATTATACCCCTTTAGCCAACTAGATACAACAGACATTAGAGGCCACAGAGAACTTCTGTCACCAGCAGCGGTTACACGTCATAGGCAGCCATGTTTCCGGACTCGCCAGTGTACCTCCTTACATTTAAATATTTATCGATTCAATAATTTATGTCTCCAGCGGCGTACCTATACGCTACGTTTTAAGATCTGGAGGAGCAAATAAGCTCGAGCATGCGCACGTTCAATGCAATATACTTTTCATTTTTTCAACGATATTATAGTGTTTCATTTTAAACCAAACTTGCCATGCTTCTTGATACGGGAATTTTAGTCGTCATTTTGTCATCCCGACCATCGCATGTCATAATTTTCATCGCACTTCTAAATAACTGAGGACTTTAAGGCATTTAGTATGTAATACTTAACTATTTATAATGAAATGAGTGACAGTTAAGTTGGTTTTATAAAAATTATTATTTAGTAGATTCTATGACTATTTCGAGTCTAAAGAAAGCCACTGGTCTCCGAAGTGATCAAGTGGCATTCAAGAACCCTTCAACTTATTCAGGTCTTACGTGTCTTAAAATAAAGCTTAAAGTTGCACCATCTGAAATCCAAAATATATTCCATCGAAGAACTTAATATTGTCTTGTTTTTAATTGACTAGACAAAAATGTAGGTGTTAATTAATAATATAAATCAAGCGCTACCTAAGACACACGTATGATATTTGCAGATGTCGAAATTTATGCACACTTCTTTCATTAAAAAATGCACAAATCTCTTATATTTAAAATGTCAATGCCTTTATTTAATCGTATGGACTTTATCAAATTTTAAAAATTTCTGATTGAGCATAAAAAAAATCATTGTGTAATTTTTACCAAAAAAAGTTACTGAAACAAATCAATGATAGTCGCTTAATATAATAATAGTAAGTCTATAAATTGTGTTTTAACGGTTATAATTTCACTAATTTTAGAGCATTTTTATTAAAGTCTTAAGCTGATAATGCGAGCTTTAACTATAGCATCAATATTTTTGTCTCACAAATCAATAATAGCAAGTGGTATTCCACCTCAAACACTTGGTTCGATTTTGTCCTAAGTTGAATATAGCCGCGGTTCTCCCCTGTATGCCGAACATATAGCAAATCGAGAGACGTACGACTCTCCAGAAGCGTTCGCGGATCCCAACAACGGATAATGCGTGTACATAGGTAGGTATAGATCCTTGAGGACCTAAGGGCTTCTGTCTTTCTCATTAAAGCGGGATGATAGCTATACGTATTGGCGGGCGAGGGAACTCTACAGCGCTTCCGAATAAGTATATTGCGCCGCAAGCGAGTGATATTTTCGTGTTATTTATTGCGTGTGCTTAGTCCTTGGATGTTCTCAATAATACATTTAGCTAGTGTGCATACTCGTGATTTATTTATTTCGAGCATAGCGGTGATGGATATTTGTGGTTCTTACGAGGAGCAAGAGAAGAAAAAGTTACCGTGGCAAACAACTCTATAGTATGATAAATCTATACTCGATAATCAGTAGTAACGGGCAAACAGAGTCAGGCAACTTTTATTACGCGCGCACGAAAAACGTACACAATTGTACACAACTGATCGTTTATCATATGTAAAGTATTAAACTTTTTAGATTATAAAGTTTATGTAACTGACATACTTTTTAAAAGTTGAAAAATGAACACATGATAAACGGTGATTTGTTACTCCGAAGAAGTAAGTTTTTTATACTTGTATAATGACATTCAGTAGCGTTG
>JAPYZO010003062.1:0-16696 GCA_030522905.1 Torymus flavipes
TGTGTGTGTGTGTGTGCGGGCAATAATCTTTGAACCATTCGACCGATTGTCATCGGACAAAGCTTTTTCTCTTCGTTTGGGAGGATGTTTTGAAGTAAGTAAGCTATTTTTGGAATCTATCCATTTTCTCTTATTTTATAACTATTCTTTTTTCTAATACGTTAGAGCCAGTCTTTTTTTTTAAAGGTCTAATTACTTACAGTACTTGTTCAAAGAAATTTAACCGTCACGACCAAAGATATTTGAAGTTAACATTTTTCTTTCAATTTTCGAATAGCATTTTTTAAGAGAAATTTTATAATCGTCATAGTCAAGATAGCACGTTAGACGGTTCACTCTGCTAATTGCTTCTAATATTTTAATATAACTCAGCTAATTAATTCTTATTGCTATTAATCAGTGTTTAAGTGTTTCATAAATCATTAACACGTTTATTTAATAACTGTTGAATATTATATCCAATTTATTACTTTGTTTTACATCGAAAATAAGCAGTGTTTGATTTCTCTTATACACCAGTTGACCAGTTTTCCTTCAACGATTCTTCGAAAATTTGTAAGAATCATAATTTTGAGCATTATTTATTGCTATTGCAATGTTGAAGTAAAGGAGTGCGGCATGATCTGCAACAGGTGCTCCTCTCAATACCGCTATTGCGCCGAAAGAACGAAAGTAGAGGTAGAAGGAATATTTACGAATATTACATGCTGCATTAAATCTTATCGGTCCTTAACGGCTTAGCTGGATGCTGACCTCGTTTCCGCAGACTGCACTAGAGACGTGCTTCTATCGAACAAAATGCAAGTATACTACAAAAAAATACGACGAAATCTTTTTAAAAGAAATCACAAAACTTAAAATTCTTCAGTTGAACATCGAAAAGAGATTTTCAACGGACAAAGCTTATCCTCACCGTTTGGGAGGATGTTTTGAAGTACATAACGTATTTTTCGATTTTATTGATTTTCTATTGTTTATAACAAAAAACAAGTATGAATTTTTTTTTTTATTTTTCGATATGTATTGCTTATGTCAATAAATTTGTATGGTAAGGTCTTTAAAATACATACATTTTCTTTTCTTAATATTTAAATTATTTTTGGTCTGTCATTTGTTATTAATACAAATATGGTTTATAGTTCAATAATTAATTTTCAAGAAAATATATTATTTATCGACTCAAAATCTTAACCACTTATTACACTTATCGAGTAAAACATTGTATTAAAATTTTAATAGATTATCTTCACTTGCTTTTTAGAATAAAATTATTTTAGAAGTAAATGCGTTTTCGTCGTTATACGATAACACGAGTAAAAATCAATCAGTCGTCCTAAAATTTGGCACAGATATAAGTATTAGAATTTTTTTTCTTCATATTTTCGAATAGCATTTAATTCCTAAGAGAGTATTTTATTTATCAACTCAAAATTTGAACCAACTATAACACTTTATTTACCACTGGGAGATATTTAACGTAACGTGATGTGGAAATAATATCGATTACTTTAATTGTATTTTTACATACTTAAAAAGTAGTACGAAGAAAAAGAAATATTTACAAAATATAAAATTAAAGTTAAATTTTAAAAAAAGTTAGAAAAAATAAAATACATTCAACACATGCACGTTGTTAACCCACGTTGATAACTCCCAATTATTTATCTATAAGCTGATGGCCAATGAATTGGTAGCGGTTTTTTTATCATGACACTAATATGTAAGTATGAAAATATACCTTCGCAATTTGTCTTCGTAGAAAATCTCATTCTTTTTTTTCATTCTTGTAACAACCGTCTTATAGTTTTATGATAACATAATATACTGTCTTATTGAATATAAAATATTAGCAAGAATTTTATTCATCTAATATGTCGATTTTAATAATTATTAATAAGTTTCTTTTATAGTGGTGACAAATATGAAATATGTAGTCATGAATCATTTTGTGAATTGAAACATCATTTAGTTCGAGAATAAATTCATATTGGTATAAAGTATGTAAAGATTCTTTTTCTATAATGTCAGTTTTTAATAAATATATGCACTGTTACGAGTGAATGAGCCATCGCAAATTTTAATAATAAAAAATGATAGTCCCTGGTTTAAACCAAGGCCGCCAACTTGCGTGTCACACTATCAATTAGCTATGGCCGTCACCACTCGGCTTTCTGCTAATCGTCATATTGCAATTTATTATATACTTTTTGCCTCTTCTTATTCTGCATATTCTACGTATGGATATCCATCCGTAACAACAGAAAACAAAGGTTTTATATCGATACCGTTGTATTTTCTTGCAATATGCATACTATTAAACTATAAAATGTTATGATTACAAAAATAATAATATTAAAGCAGGACTGTAGACACAATCATAATTTTTATTAATAATATATTATTATTTTGATTATTTTAATTTATTTTTAAAAATTTAAAAATCATACCAATTATTTATTATGGGTCATATAATAACAAGTCATAGGTTACTAAAATTAATAGAAGAGATGATGAATTGAGACAAAATAACGAATTGAATACTCTCTTAAGATTTGGAGTAAAGTAATATATGGTAATAAAAACTTAATATAATATACTTATTTTTATTCTTATTCTATGTACGGTTTATACATAGAAAGTACATGACTAGAGTAATTGAGTATTCATTCATTAACACAATATATATATGAGTTTTACTCTTCACTCATTCTTAAATTATAGTAACATCCTCACTATCTATTGTTTTACTGCTTATTTCATTTATTTTTTAAATATCTTATAAATAATAATTTATCAAAAATATATCGCTATTTAAGAAAATAAACAATTGATTATGATCATAAGGAAATTGAGTAACATAATTTTCAAGTACATTGTAAAATATGTAAATTTTGCCTCCTGTGCATTCATTATTTTAAAAAAACTTTTTTATCTGGACCTAAAAAATTTTCAAATAAATTATTTTTAAACAATAAACACTTTGATTGGTTAAACGAAAGCAAAGAGCTATAAACAGGGCTTGTGCAAAAATTTATTTTTATTTTGACGTACCTTCGTTAGATGATTTTTTTTTCGAAACACCCTGTAGTCTAGTCAGTTTGTCTGAAAAATTTTTGTTGATATTTATAATATAATTACATTTATACTAATGGCATTTATGTATCATTATACACGTACCGAGATCACTTGTCACTTTGCCTAATAAGTCTATAATATTATTCTCTGTCAACCATTTGTATATATTTATTGCTGGAGCAATACCTTTCATTATTTCAAATGTTTCTCTTGTATAACGTAATGGAATTTGCTTTATTTTGGGATCTTCATTGATAATTCTATTAGCCTTTTGAATAGGTGAAAATCCACCATATGATGGAAACCGACCAGCATTTACTAAATTATCTAGGTCATCTAGGTCCTCTGTTACTGCTTCCTTTATTATTTGCGAGATGGAAGGTCGCTTTTTCGATTCCATTACAGTTTCTCGAGTATAAGATAATCCTTTATCTGATTGTTTATTGTGATTAGCATTTCTTAATCTTGGGCGAATATTTAGGTTTACATTAGTTAAATGATGATTAAGAGTTTGTTTTCTACCACTACCCTTTGAATAGATGTCATCGTTATCGTTTATTGTACGTTGTCCACTATTCGACCTCTGATTGATATCTGAGTTATCATTTGACATTTTGTCATGTTTATTCCATAATCTTGGGTAGATGTCAGGCCCGCCGTTTGATACTTGCAATTGATCACTATTTGAGTTTGGTTCGATACCAGGCACATCGTTAAATACCCTGGGCTGCCTTTCATTTAACGTAGGGTCGATATCCAGCTTTTCTTTTGAAGTTTCGTATTGTCCGTTTTTCGACCTTTGATCTATATTTAGATTTTTTATTACTTTTGTTAATTTTGGTTTTTTCTCTAACCTTGGTTCGATATCAGTCACATCATTTGATTTTTGACGTTGTCCGTTATTGAACCTTGGATCGATGTCCGCTTTATCATCTGATGGTTGTTTTTGTCTTTTTCTCGATTTTGGATCGATATCTGATTTTTCTACTGTTTCTACGACTTTCCGTTTCTTATCTAAACTTGGTTTAATATTAGATATATCGTTGGATATTTGACGACGTTTTGCTTTCACTTTCGCGTCGATATCAGAAATTCCATCAGATTTTTTCTTTCTTCGACGTTTCTCTGACAAGTTAACTGATTTTTTGTTTGACGCTACAGATTTAAATGATTCTTGGGGCTCATCATTTTGAATTTTGTCTGATACTTTTTGTGAAGTAAGTGGCAATGATGTTGCAGTACTTCTTTTGTTTTCTGTAAAACATATTTTATTTAAGTTTTTAATCTTATAAATATTCTATCTAATATTTTCAAATGGTTGGTTTGCACTCTTGTTTATGTCTAATACTTTTAAGTGGCATTAGTATAATTTTATAAATTTTGAATTTGTAGCTCTCTTATTTGGCACATACACAACTTATTAAAGTTTTTCAATAAACTTTGTTTAGTAGGTGGCGAAGTCCACTTCAGTAACTTAAAATAATATGTTCAATGTAATATATTTACCGTCCGCGTTAGAAATTCCATAGAATAGAAATAGTACAAAAAATAACTTAACTAGATCTTTATGGCTCAAGATCATAGTAAATAATGGAATAACGGGCCACAAGAAATTACTTTCGTTGTGCATCAAGTCACGTGTTACCGACTTATATATAGGTTTCGTAACAAGTGATAAGCAGTTTAATGCTTAGTTGATTAGATTTTAAACATCCACTTCTAATTATTATTTACGATAATTCTATACTTACTACTCTACTTTTTGATGTGATTTTTTAATACTACGATTGAATGTTGAAAACTTAAGAAATATATTATAGAATTTTTTTATGAAAGGTAAGATTCACAAATATATCGTTAAAAAATGTTCTTCATATTTGTTACTTGTTAATTCTACTATTATTATTATTATTATTATTATTATTATTTTATCTTTTTACGCCATTATCTTTTACATTGTTTAATTAAAACACTTTCAAATATTTGAAAAATATTTTCGATTTAGCCTGGATAAAGTATGACTTTTCGGACGTACGTGTGCTGAAAATTGTCTTTTGTGTACGAACTATAAAAAAATTTTGTAATACGCAATACTTGCGCTTAGATTACCTCGATTTGATGTGATTATTTTTTACCTTGATCAAGATTATTTCCTTCACGCACTTGTCACATAACGTAATATTTTCCAATTCTGTCCGTAAAGTGCGCATTTTATGCTCTCTAAGAATGCATAATATGTAAAAAGTCGTTCACTGATGCGAAAAACTGAAATAATTGACTAATTCCTTAGTGAATATTACACAGTGAAAATTTTTATTCTACTTCTTTAATAAGCAAATATATTCATTAAAGAATTAGTCAATTTTTTTACTTATTTGCACCAGTGCGTGAAGTAATTACTTTGCGCACTCGTGGGTAAAGACAGGCATCTAACGTCGAGTTTCACACGCTCAGTTGTGAAAAATAGTAAACGCAACACGTGTACACGAAGCAAGTGATTTTCGCACGGGTGTACTATACACTCGTGCGAGAAACACCTACTATGCGCACTAGTTGCGTAATGTTCTATTAAAACATGGCCGTAAGTGATATTTTTCGTCACAAAATTTAACGGACGGCATATAACGTTCATTCATCCACTTTAAGCTTTTGCTTCCTAATATACTATTTTGTTGTAAAGTTCAATCTTCAGTGGATATAAGTAGTACAGAATCACACGTCAATTTGTATGCATTCTCCAAAAAATGGCGTATGGAACACGGCGATACAATAATCGTTGCATAATTTTTACATTTTTGTAACAAAAACATCTTTAATAAATTTGTTGAGACGACTGACAGTGAAGTTTCCATATAATGATTTTTTTAAATTACTGGACGCACTGTCCAGTAGGTCCTATTGGACAGGGCAACCCGTAATCTCAAAAAATCATCTTTTATTTTAAAATTCTTCTTACATTGTATAGTTATGATAGCTTTATAAATAGTCGCACGAAGGATCTGATTTATATTGTTTCCACAAATTAAATGGCTGAACAAAAATATCAAGTTTTTGTGAGAATTGATTTTAGTTCCTTATAAAACCTCATAAAAGCTTGAGAATAAAAATATAAAAATAAAAAAAGTAATTTATTAAACGAAAAAAATTATAAGCATGTCGGTGCGACTATTCGAAAGATATATTGTAAAGCACATGCACCTTGTATACATGAAATTTTTAATTTTCAACATACTTTTAATGAAATCAAATAATATGATTAAAATGAAAAATGAAGTTGTTATACTCAGTACTTTAAATAACGCGTGATTCAATGTTAATTTTCGTTAATACCCCATTAGTGCCTGACTTAAAATTTTCTAACGAATTTTAAACCTTATATAAAAGTATAAAGTTATGAGCAATTTATGATTTAAAATTGTCAATATATCGTTAATCATATTGAACCATAGAAATATATAAAGCAAAACTATTTTATCCACCGATAGATAGTGTTTCGGCTCGACTTCTAACCTTTTTTAATGCTCAAAATAAAAAGTGGTTATTACGATGTTTTTCTCAAAAATAGTATTGCACTAAGTTTCAGCTAAATTATTCATGACTTAATGAGTTTTTACTCGATGTGTTCGTAATTTATTAAAATTTGCACCATCAGACGTTAAAGGGATTAATTTCCTAGATACTATATTATATATTTAAAAGTTTAAAATTAAAATTGAACGGATTAAAGTTGCAGTAACGAATTTTATGAATGGTTTATTCTGTTAGCACGCACTGGTTTAGAATGAACATAGAATTAAACACTCAGTTAAATTATAAACGGTCTGTAATTAAACTGATGGACGAAAATATTATAGTGGTTTATAGAGGGGTAAAAAGTTGAACGCGATAGGTGCTTTATTTGACTGCCGTTTATAGCGTGATAATACAAAAATTAATTTAATGATATATGATTACTTAGATTAATTGCTTGAAATGGTTCTAATTAAGATTGTTTAGTTATTTAAAAAATGTATTGTTTATTCTGAATTTTATTTTTGAGATTATGTGTCTTACTTTATATTGAAAGTTCATGGTGTTTTTTAAAAATATCCTCAAACAATCTAAAGTCTATCTATAAATCAAACGGTCGCAGATTGCAATATTCAAATTCTTCTTATGCGCAAAGGAATTTTTTTAGCTGGAAAAAAAGTGCAAGCAATTATAAACTGTAATAGCAGCCGAAAAGGTTATACAGTTTTCTTTATTTACCAAATGTTGAATTTGGAATATCAATTTGAAACTTTGCAGGATATTAACCTGTTTTATTACATAGGACAATGATGGACAATTGGTTTTGTATACATCGGAACATATTTTCTTATTTACTTAAAAGCTGTATAATTTACCTGGTCGATAGCAGTTGTGGAAAAAATAATGAATGTATTACCAAAAATTATTGATGATTTTTGTCTTGTTAACTTTGAATTTATTTTTGGAAACATTTTTTACTGATTTTGATACTGTATAAAAAATATTCGAGGTTAATTAATTGAATCAATAAGATTTGCAAATTCGTTTTTATTTTATGTATTCCTAATAAGGAAAAACGTAAATAATTTCGACAGACTATAAATCCCATTCGCTTTAATTGGAAATTCGATAAAAACGAATGTACTCTTTATTTTACGGTCGTACATACATTTATGACATCTATGTCAATTTACGAGATATTGCTGGTTTATGATAGTACTCGAGATTAGAATGTGATTTTATAATGCATTACTAAAGCCAGTTATAAGTAAAAAAAAACAAAATTCTGTATCAGTAATAAAAATGATTTAACTTTCTATTAGCTTACTATTTTTAATTTTAACTTTTACTTTTGTTACAATATTAGTTTTCAATTTTACGAAGATGAAGTAAATCTATAGTAGTTCACTTTCTGGTGCGATTACATCTAATTGTGGTTCAGAATCTAAAAGAATATAATGTTATTTTACTTTAAAAAAAAATTAATTAAGTTAATGCAAATTTTAAAAACTTTTAATTTTCTATACAAAAAATAGCATTATTATGATAAGTGCAATTATAGTAAAATATATAGATACATAATGTAATTAAGTTATTATTATTTGGCATAGTTTTATATATCTGAAAATTGTGATTATTTTGAAAAAGGCTTCAAGCTTTAAAAATTAACTTTTTAAAATACTTACCAACTGGCAAAGGCTTGATATATTTTTTCTTTTTGCTCTTAAATCGTTGCAATTTCACGTCTAAAATGAAAATTCTATTATTGTCCTATTTTGTTTTAATATTAATTATATTACTTTTCTCCACACGGCGCGTAAAGTGCGTACTGTACGCCCTGCTGGCGAAAGACAGCCTACGCATTTTACGCTGCTCTTGGAGAAAAGTAGTATATGCACCTAGGGAGTAAAAGTAAAGAATCCCTCAGATCGCATATTTATCACCCTCGCCTTCGGCTCGGGTGACAATTATATTCGATCTGGAACATTCTTTACTTTTACTCCCTAGGTGCATAATGTACTATTTGATAAAGTACCTTCTTCAGTTTCAAGGTCGTCTTTTTGTATATCTGGTTTGGGTTCATTTTTCTTGCTATCTTCGTCATCTATCAAATAGAAACAGTGTCTTAATATTTTAATTACCTGTATTTTCATATTTTTTTTATAACGTTTGAAATACTGAAAAGTAGTGATTTATAATGATGTGATGAATAACCATTAGGTATCAATAATGCCAATTTATACCATTTTGCCAAAGCATTCCAGGCCAATGAGGAAGAGAATCAGCTGGTACTTTTCGGTATCGTTGATCTTTTTGATTTGTCATGGCTAAAAGATTCATTGCTGTTTTTTCAGGAAAAATACTGTCCAATTATTAAGTAATAAATTTTCAACAAATTGTAAAAAATAATTTGTCGCAAAATATATTAAATGTCAAAATAGTTTGTACCTTTTTTGCCCATGTCCCACCATAATTGAATCGCTCTTGACACCGTATCAAGAATTGTAGAGATATTCGGCAGTTCTAAAATGAATAAATTTATTTACAAATTTAATTCAATCATTTTCATCATGAATATACTACAATTAGTGGTTGTACTAAAGTCATATTTCTAAATCTATAATTTTTTTATTCAAAGGGATTAAGTGAGTTGAATCTGCAAAACAGAATGTTTGTTTCTTTACATAAAATAACTAATTACTATACTTTTATAATAAGATTTTGTTAGATTACCATCGGATTTTGATCTTCCAGGTCTTCTAGGTCCACGAAATGGATTTTCCATTAGATCGCTTTCTTGTCGTGAATTTGATTCATCAAACAATGAAGACATTTGGCTTTTGGGCATTACTAAAAAGTTTATTGTACTTATCATACAAGTCAATTAATGAATTATCGTTAAGTTAATTATTAATTTAAGATATATTATGTGTAGATATTGTTTATTCATAAATCAACATATTAATTGAAGAGTAAGTTATAAATTTCTTACTTTCGTTATCAAGAAAACCTGATTCTCTTGGGGTATCATCAGGGGGAAAAACTCCAGGTCCAGTCCATGTCCGATAGTCTTACAATACCCAAATTCATATACATTTATGAAATTATTAATTTTATTGAAGTTTATGATAACCTCACTGACTACAGCAGTCAAGAAAAAAATATTATTAACTGTACCTTGTCCGACGGCGAAAGTTATCACAGAGAGGCATAAAAATGCTAGGGAGCTGGTCATGCTTGCTGCGCCAAAATCAGTGTACTGTTTCTTTTACGAATTTATATAAAGTTTTTCTATGATGCTGGGGCAATCATAAAAAGTCAATTCAATTTACAA
The DNA here is from genome assembly GCA_030522905.1 of Torymus flavipes. Lineage (NCBI taxonomy): Eukaryota > Metazoa > Arthropoda > Insecta > Hymenoptera > Torymidae > Torymus > Torymus flavipes. Next base: position 9,920 of record JAPYZO010003062.1, read on the forward strand.
TCTGTGATACGAGACTCTTTTGTAATTTTATTGCACCGCTGACATGCTTTAGTAGCACTAAGTCCATATAATTTCACAATGTTGCGCTCAAAAATACATTTTGTTACCTAAATTGACAATTTTATAGTTCATATAAAATACATGTTAAGTTGATGGTAGATTTTTGACAGCTAATCGCTATAAAGAGCTTAAGTTACTGGAATACTTAGTTGTTTTTACGAGGAAAATAACGAGATTTTTAACTTATCGTAACCGATTCTGTTTCAATCAACCGTTTTTGTTACAGAGCTTAAATATCATTACAGTGCAAATGTTGTTTTGAGACGAAACATTGTAAGCTGCAGCACTTAATAGCCAGATGATTAGATGGTATAATAAGATTTAACAAATATAGGTAAAAATATAAAATTTCAAAATCAACGTATCACCCTAGTTTATAATGTCAAATTTTGTTTTATATTATAAATATTATGTAAAAAGATTTGCAATTTTAAAAGACTTTATTTAATTTTAGTTATTTTATTCAATCATTAATTTGATACGATTTGATTTTTATATTTTCAACGAGCCGTACTAACCATCGATGTGCAACACTTTCCTTCGCGTTATGTCTACTTTATAAATTGCAATAAATAATAATGTTTACTACTCCCTTCTATCTTTAATAAACTAACGCATCGGTAATTAAAAAAAGTCTCTTCCATCTCCTAAACAACAGCATCTAGCAACACCCGCAGCCACCAAACGTCCACTACCGCCTCAACAAAAGCGGCTCCACACGGGCCGCGCGTGCGCGACCAGCACAAAAGTCGCTTGGAAGAAACCATTAACCACATATAGGCATCATCCCCTTCCGCGTGCCTATATCAAAGAAAGAAAACAGCGGCGTGCGCGCGCGCGCGTGATAAATAAAATCCGCCTCGAGCCACCGTCCTTGAAAAATAAAAGACGTCAACAACGAAAGAACGCGTGCTCCGCGTCAAACGCAAGCGGGGGGAGGAGACAGTCGCGCGTGCGCATCATTCGTGCGCCACCATGCATGAACAACCGAAGGAAGAAGAAGAAGAAGCGAAGACGGTTATGTGTGTGTGCAAGAAACACTTAGGTGCACACAATTGCGGCAGCGCGCGCGCGTCTCCTGCAAGGTGTGAGAGGAACAAGGTGGGCATGCCGCACGTGAAAGGTGCTCGCGCCAGGAAAGCACGTGTGTGTGTGTGTCTATAGGTGATAAAATGCGACGGGGGTGGAGGATTCCTTGTACGTACATATAAGAATGGGGGAGGAGGAGAGGAGTGGACGTTGGTGTAGGGTCATCCGATGAAAAGTTATGGATTGATAGAACGACGCGCGCGCGTGTATAAGTCATCGGGCTGGAAAGGTAAATAGCGCATGCGGCGGAGTCGGTAAAAGTCTATCAATACGTTATCCTAGAAGAGAGTTTTATGGAGCGGCTTTTTTTTATCGCTTTTATGGTTGTAGCGCTGGCAGTGGTGGTGATTGTAGGATGTTTTACAGTTACATGAAACTAATTAGAACATGGCCACCGAAGTGATAATAGAAAAGATAAGGAAATGTACGATTGATTTCGTACATATCAGGGGGTTTAAGAGAAAATGTGCGGCTACGATGTTCTCCGAGAAACTTTGTCCTTTGGAAGGTTTTTAACCCTTTAAAACGGATCGCTATTCTTCGCCTAGTCGGAAATGACAACTGAAGCAAATCGTCGGACTGAAACTAATCTCTTGTAAGAGAATTTCTTTTTAGGAAGAGCACGCATAAAACTGTAGTGTAATCTCAATTCAGACTATTTTTCGTTAGTAAACGTGTTGCATTAAATGTATCAAACGACAATATTTTACTGCAATTTTCTAAAAGACTGTCCCTCATCAACCCCCTATTACCACATATTCCTCATGATCACATCGACACTCTACAATAAATATTTTGTCCCGTCTACAACCGAAAATCAACGTATTTCGCTACGCAGATTTAGTCCTAATTTCCCTGGCTATTGTATTGCAAATCCGCACCTTTCTCACATCTCTTCTCCGAACATTTGCCGGCACCTAATCCTGCCGGCCAATTACAATCAAAGCCGACCCGCCGCCACAGTAGCAATCAAAGCAACAGCAGCAGCAGCGGCTTCTTCAACGCGCTCGCGTCGTTCAAAGTCAAGAGGAGTAGCGACTTTTGACTCCGTACCGTAGAGCTGACACATCGGTGGCACGGGCCATCTGGCCCCCTACTACCTTCTTCTTCTTCCACCGCACTGTGGATCTTCACTCGCGTGGAAACGCCGCTTTGATTAATGGCACCTCTTCTTCTTAGCCAGAACGAGTGAGAGAGGGAATAACCGCGGGCGCATTGTGCAGGCGCTATGCAGCGCCTTTTTCCCGGATTTCTCTATACGCGCGTGTACATAATAAAATGTATAATATGAGTCGGGATGGATGCGACAATGGCTGCGTTTTTTCGGGACGGCGGGGTGGATATAGGGGGTTTAATCATTTTTTGGGGGAGAAGAGCGAGAGTTTTGTGGTCGGTTTGTGTGTTGTCGGATCCGCCGCTACGGATATGAATGAGTGTAGAGGAAGTTTTTCTGAATGGTTTCGTTTCTTTTTTTGCCGATGATCGGTTCGAGGGTTGTTTTTTCTTTTCCCTTTTGTTTGGCGCGGCGGATGATGCGCTCAGCTTAATAACTTGTAATCGCTTTGTTGGGGATGAGATTGGATATCGTGGCGCTTGTGTAATTTTTGATGGTTTGGAAATTTTTTAGAATAGTGTAGAGCTACGATTGTTTCGAATTGGCGTAAAAGTAAGGAAGAATCAAATATGTTTAGAGTAGAATAATCTAGATTTCTTTATGTGTCTATATAAAGAAGTGAATCATCAATAGAGAAAAAATTAAAATTGATTAATAGTCAAAGCAAGAAAAAACTTATGAATTTTAAAAAGTACAGCTAATGTTTTTTATAACCAATTTTCGGATGGAAAGAAAAAACAATTGTCAGATATATTTTGAAATACTCTTCTCAAAAACCACGCATATGTACATATCGCGTATATAATTTTCAAACCCAGCCGTAGCCAAACTCCACCTCGCATCCAGCTATATACACCTCTCCATTTACCCATCAAAGGCACGCAAATCAGTCGTAAAATCACGTCGACCAAAACTTTACAAAACCCATCATCGGCCATTCATCGGAACACAGAGCTGCCTGTGTGGAAAATCCTCTGTCCGCGCATTGTCGGCTTATCATTGACTGCAAAATCGGCGCACGGACGCGCACGTCAAAGGCGGTGACCTCCAGCTGGCTCCCATAATGTAATGAAGGCGTTAAAACGGCGCGTCCCGTTGCGAGGCGCGCATCACCAAAGGGTTGCAGCTGTGCGCGGCGGCGGCATGCAAACGAGGCGCGTGACTCGTCGACTTTTTCGCGCAATTTTCTGACGCGCGGCTGAGTGAAAGGTGTGGCTGGGGATGCAGATGGGCTTGCACTTGTACGCGTGTTTTGTGGAAATGTCGGAACGGTGGAGAATGCCGTGAGTGTGTGAAGGGTTGAATGAAGCTTCTGGGATTTACATGAATGAATGTTTTATTTTTTTGTTTTGTTCGAAGAATGGCGGCTGGTTATTGAGTTTTGCAGTTTACAACTAAGAATGAAGATGTTTAAATGAGTTATGGCGTCTATAGTATAAGCTTATTTATTTATTTTTTATTTTTATTTTATTAAACATTAGTTCACTGATTATATTCCCTAAAAAGATTTATCAGTGACAACGTTTGTTTTTCAGTCTATTATCACCAATTCTAGTTTCAGTCTATTATCACCAATTCTAGTTTCAGTCTATTATCACCAATTCTAGTTTCAGTCTATTATCACCAATATTATCACCAATTCTAGTTTCAGTCTATTATCACCAATTCTAGTAATATGAGGTTTTCTTATACTAATCTTGTTATTTCAATATCTTGATACCGCTTCTAAGGGTTCTTATATTAATCAAGAAAATCAAAGAATATTAATCTGTACCTTTCACACCATACTTACAGCACGAAAAGTGGCCCGGATAATTAAATAGAACGCCGCATAACTCATCCCACCAAAAGCTACGTCATTTATTAAGAAAGAAGAAGGGAGATATCTCAAACCATCATCCGCATCTGACCCAGATCTCATTCACACCTTTATCTCCCTCGGAAGCCCCAAAACTGCGCGCAACTCTTCACCACCACAAAGACCATCTTCTTCCAAGCCCGCGCGGATACAATACCCACCGAGAGAATCGATTAGCGCGTAACCTCTACACGTATATATAATATAGCACGCGCGTCCGCCTGGAGAAAAAGCTGCGCGAGACGAGAAAGAAATGAACAAGTAGTCCATCCACTCGAACCCATTGTCGCGAGCTCTCATATCCCCGGGTATTTAGACACGGCGCGTTATATACGCGCGCGCTTCTGCAAAGGTAGCCACCGACCACCGACGGCGTCGTAACGCACACACACACGCGCAAGCAAGCAAGACGATTAGGCATGCGAGGCCGGGTAAATCGGCATTTCACGCGGGGCGCGTCGATACGAGGCTCTTAATCCGAGAGGTTCGTTTAGGAGGTTCCCATTGTAGCTGCTGCTGTGTGGCCTCTATATATGTGAGAGATTTTGGTTTCGGGAGCTATGTGTGTGTGTGAAGTGATCGAATCGTCTTCTTTCGGAGCGGTAACGAGTCTCCGGGGTGGTTTTTGTGGCGTGGTGTGTATGATGTGCGAAGCGGATTCATTGTGAGGATGAGGCGGCGGTTTAGTGGGATTCGATGAGATCTTAATTGAATTAGGTGCGTTAGTGGATGATGGGTTTTCGACGATTGGTTACGTAATCGCGTTTAGATTGAGTTGATGTGAATTTGCGGGATTGTTTTTGCGGAAGGGGTATGGTAGAGAAAATGAATCTTCTATTTGTTAATGAGGAAAGATAGAGAATTTATTAAATAATTTTGAATTTTGAAGAAAATTAATTTCAATGTTTCTGATTATTTTGTTAAAATTGAGGGCGGAGTGTTATCTTGGTGTTATCTTTCTACATGTTATACAATACGAAATAGATTGAAAAAACAAAAGTGTAATTCAATGTTAATATCGATGAATTCCCTAATAATTATTTGCGTGAAAATATATTTCTGTTACAATGTTAAAATATATTCAAGACATAGATACTGCAAAATGTAAATGGAATTACAAGTATTGAGAAACGATAAGTACCTATTGCATCTTCTACGATGATTCACGTATAATTTAACTCTTTTTTGCTCCAAAAAAATGCCGGATGAAACACTTTCTCATGAACACGTACATCGTAGATATATCAAGTTTCATAAAATAATATACCACCCAGCCTACACAAAACCTTAAATTCCTTCGCACATTGTTACCTCCATCTCACAAAATACTCTCCAACATTTAAATAATAAAAAAATCCCTTTTAAAATGCAAATTCCCCCTCCAAACCCACAAAAGCGCCTCCTTACTCTCCCCCAAAAAAGCCTCTCTGGCCCTCGACACCCGTAACGAAGCTGCCTCCAAAAACCTCGGGAAAACTCTCCCAGTGACAAATCTCGAAATTAGCCCGAGAGCGCAGAGAGCGGCGATCTCGTCCGCGCGTCTCCGTCGCCGCTCTCATTCACGCGCGCTTTGGGACAGTCGCGCGCGCGTTTGTCCCCCCCGCCGGAGTAAATTTGACGTTGACCAAATAAACACATTCAGTCGCGGCGGCGGTGCGACTTTTGAAGTGGGTCGGCCATTGTCGTGCCGGGGCCCGGCGGCGGCGGCACCTTTGGCCCCTCCCTTTGTGCCCCGGGGTGTGAAAAGGGCGACGCGCACGCGTGTACGTGCGTGGAACGATATACATTGAAGAGGCGTAGAAAGAGAGCGAGTGGTTGGCGGGGCTTTTGCAGCGTGGTTTCCGCGGAAGTTTGCGATGACAAGAGAGGAGGGAGGTGGTATGATGTGGTGCTTTTTTCGGGTTCGAGAGGAAATGACGAGAGTTCTTGGTAAACAGAAATGATCGTGTGAATATATTGTAATGCTATAGTTTTATGTGTTCTCTCTAAATTTAAATCAGTATACATATATGCAAACCAAATCATTGCTATACGTATAACTGATAATCAGTAAAAATCCACTGATAATTAGTGAATATTCACTGATTGTCAGTTATAAGTATAATACCACTGGATTTTTTATACGTTCAAAAAATTCAATAATAGAAATGAAAAAATGAATGCCATTTTGGAAAATATGGATTTTTACTAGAATAGCAAAAATTACACAGAGAAAATGTTGCTAAAAATTGTTGGGATGTTCAAAGATTCTCGATATTTACATTATTTTAGCGAAAATCCTATTTTTACGGTAATAATGTGTACTGTTTTTATAAGAATTTGGCACACACTTTGTGCATGTACCAAATGTTAAATCAATTCGTAAATGTATGACAAATTTATATTTCTTTATGTTGTTACGTACACAGAGAGGAGAAAATCTTTGTATTAAAGAAATGTCATTTTCCCTTCTTAAAAAAGTGATGAGCGGCCATGAAGCACCTAAAGGCTTGATTTTGATTGGCCGATTAGAAAAAGGCGCGAGAAATTTACATTATTTGAATTTTTAAAACGGAATTTTTACGTTCAATGACTGAATGACTTTTAATGTAATAAAAATAAATTAATAATAGTACATTTTAACATTTTATTAAACGTAATTGGTTTTCTGCACCAG
>JAPYZO010003063.1:0-14204 GCA_030522905.1 Torymus flavipes
TAAACCAATAAATCTAGAGCTCCAATTTTATGTATATTTTAGTGCATTTTCTTTAGATAACTTTAAACTATCATAACTTTGGATAAAGTCGACATTTTTTAATTCTTAAAAAAGCGACAGAAAGCTCATTTTCTCGAGTTTGATTTTCTTTTACTATTGTTGTATGAAATACTTTTTTCGACTGAATATTTCCTTAAAATTCACCTAAAAATGTCAATGATTTGTGTTTTTCAAAGCGTTAGGGTCTAATATTGCAGCTTTCTTCATATTTTGGCATGTAAAAACATATCCCAAAGTTTGAACAAAATCTGTGATTCGGATTTGAGATACCCTCCTTGTAAGTATACCTATATATACAGATATATAAATAACATGTAAGTTTTTTTTCGATTAACTATATACCTTGGAAGCTAGTATATCGCTTGCCATGTTACAACAAATTCTATATTACTCCTTTTTGAGCCAAGTATTATAACTAGTTTTTCTAGAAGAAGATATGAAATATTGCTTTGCAATTAATTCAAATATGTCTTAAATAGATCCTCAGCCTACTCTTCTTGTGACAAAGTTGCAACCTTTGGCATTGAATATCTCAATGATTAATATACTCAATCCTGGGGGTTTGAAAAATCGGTAAAGCATATCAAAATGAGTATACCAATATTCAAGAAAAATTAAATAAAATCGATTTTCTGGAGAATGTGTGTTAATACAGTCCGCAATATCCTCGCATAATGCAAGAAATTTTTGAGTTGTTTTGGCATTTTACAGCGAGTAATCAATTACAATGTCCTTATGACTTTTATGTGCGGCTTTTTAATATCTTCAGAAAAAACGTACATCAAACCAGTTTGATATTTCTCAATAGTTTCCATGTTCTTATATTTAAGTGCGGGCCAAGCATTCCCATAAAAATACCCACAGTAGAATAAGTAAAATAAAAAATTTACATTTTCAGCTTTCAAATAATAACACCCCATTATATAAGAATATATTGAAGAAATGCGTCTAAAAAATCGTAAATTCTCTCTTAAAAAAGTGATGGATGAAATTATATATAAAACATGCAAGCACACCTAAATTATAAAAGCAATAAGGATAATTTCATGTAATTTGATATGAGATATTGTTGACGAGTATACATTGTACCGAAAAAATGTAGCTTCCTAAAGAACAAAAATAAACATTAATTTTATTTTAATTAAAGCTAATATGGTCTCGCCGTCTGTTAAACGTAAAGAGGATTTCAATAAAGAAATCGAAATATTGGACAATAAGTGCATTTTGTTATCACTACGCTTTCGTTTATAATTAATAAAACCATCAGCTTCAACTTTTATACACGTTAGCTATCATTAGCTTCATTATATCTTCATCTTTAACATAATACTTGTTTTCGAAAATAGTTTCGTTAAATTATTGTTACTAATATAAAAATAGAAAAAAGCGTTTTACTTGTAGTTTGCAATTTGATAAATAAATGATGCGGCAAGTATAAACTGAAAATACTTTACTGATTGATAGTCAAGTCACGTATATACGTAAGCAATAAAACTGAGCCTTTCATGTGCTAATATGCATTTAAAACACGTACGTTAACACTGAACGTGGTGAGTTTTTTTAGATTTGATATTAATGACCAACGTATGTGCACCACGGGAGTCTTGAAGTTGATCTTTACGACTGCTTATTAAAACTCGCCAATAATGAGTAATGACGTCCTGGAATAAATTTTGGTTCTTTTCCAATTTCAGAACAGAGATAAACCGAAACTGATAAAACTATGATGCGAATTAAGGAAAATTTCAAATAGCAAAAATTATAGCATATTTATATCAGAGAACCATTGCAAGACAATGCAATAAATTTAGATTTAACTTAATTTGTAAAATTTATCAGTTTTATTCCCACATTTTAATAAGTTAAAGGGCAATAGACGATTATGGTAAATAGCAACGATAAAAAAATATTAGAAATATAGGAAGAAATATGACAAGTACAGTAAGTAATCATTAGACATAGCCTTCAATATTAAGTTCAAATGTAATTAGTAGAAAACTTATAGAATTTAGTTGTGCTATTACGTAGGCTTTATTAATTAGTTCTTGTAATATCAGATAACTGTCACTTAAATTATTTGTATTTAGTATATTTAACGTAAAAATTTAATGAAAATAAAGTAAAAAAATACCCAAATTTTGAGTCATATTAAATAATAATGGATAACACAAAGTTCTATAGTAAAATCGTGTGCAACAAAGAAACAAAACTCTCGTCTCGTTCAGTTTCTCAGGGAGTATGAGAAAACAAAAATAGCAGAGGGAAATCGCAACAAGCGGGGAACGTGCCATGCATGTTCGATTGTCGCCAGCCGATAACTCTTTCGTATTTTTTCTTCTCCTCTTTATTTCAAGGGTACTTTATATAAAATAATCATCGTTACATTCGAATAACCGCTAATTTCTTCTCTCGTTCCTTCTGATCCGACTCAAACTGATGTTTCTTTCCACGAAGAGTTCATTAAACGAGCGTGTAGTCTTTGTGTTTTTTTTTTCTTTGACTTTTTTTTAATACGATTTTTCTTCATCGTACTTATCGATACTTTTCAGGTACGCACAGTTACTACTACGCTCTTCCTTTTCTTTTTATGCTTTGCACTGTGAGCGCGAGAAGAAAAGGACGAGAAAATCCACGACTTGCATATTAAGTATGGCAAATATAAGAAAGACAAGTTAACGAAGAAACTTTTCTCAGACTTAATTGAAGAACCTTCTTTAGTTAATTTTAAACGTATCTAGCAGTTTTGTCACAATTTATTATTATTTTTTTTGTAAATAGTATGTTATTTACACATTTATCTACGCTTCAAATATATCGTAACATATCCATCTCGATGAAGGAGATTGGGGCTTGCATTTAAGAGTTTTTAAAACTTTTTAGCTATTTTTTTCTTTACTTTTAAAGTAATAATATAACAAACTTCGTGGATTACTAATATAGAGTTTCGATACTTTGATGTATGTATATGACAATTGATCGATGTAAGTATAACATATTTTATCGATGGTTTTTTGGACTTAAGTGTATTTATGTGTATCACTTTTTGTTACAGTAAATTACCTCGATCTTTTTCTCACTGGGTGTATTTTCTTTGTCTTTCTTCGAGATCCAGAGCTCGTGTCGTTGACTAAAAACGCATTGAAAATATTGGTCTATCGACAACGCGAACTCTTTTGCTATGACAGAGAAAAAATACATCGCAAAGCTACTCGCAACACGACTCGGCCATCGTGAAAAATAAAAGTGTTTTTGTCGCCTCTAGTTTTATTTTATTACAATCTGGGCAAGAGCTTAAGGTTCGACACCCATGCTAACGCGAACATTCCCCCTTCCTTCAAACTCTTCACCCCCTTTATCCCCTTTATCTCGATCACTCTCTTTTTGTTTACTATTTATCCTGTCTGCGCGTATCGTGCGAACGCAGATTGTGCCGTATAAAAATTATAAAACAAAGGTTTTAAAAATTTATCGCCTAGAGGAAAAAGTATTTTACCGCACCCGGCATCGGTCATGCTAATTAAATCGTCAAGGTATGTGTCATTTAGTGGCCTCCTCTAGTCTAGGCCGTCCATCGATATGAATCGCGTATGAACAAAAATTAAAATCGAGAGGGCGACACGGTGTCTCTTGATCTGCTTTACACTCAAATATCATTAAACATTAATCAATTATTACAAACAAACATTTCTTTGTTCAAAAAGCCAAAGCAGTCAAGAGTTTCATTATTTTCGATTTTCTCTCCCTATTCTTAACTGGGTAAATACATAACTTTCATCTGCGAGTTTATTTGCAACTGCATATGTTTTTCTGTGTTTTTGTTTGTTTTTGTTTTTAATGTATGTTTGTTATGAATCTTGGTGTCTCATGTTATAGTATTAATGCCTTAACAAAGATGGCGTTATGAAGACGAAACCGCTGATAGCAGCAGCGACGGGAGTAGCAGTAGCAGCAACTGTAGCAATATTAGTGGTAATCGAAGAACTGGAGTGTCGATCGTGGTTGAACGGTGTTTTTTTTTGTTTTTTTGTTTTTTTTTTTTCATTTCTCAATTACATAGCGGTGGTAGATATTTTGGGTTGGTAAATCACTTAAATCAACCTCTTAACCCAGCGAGGGAAAGTCGTGCTCATCGTCAACTTTGGGAGCATTTTGACGTTCACGAGGTGACCTTTGCGGTTGTTCCTAAAAATATTAATTCAAGATTAGGTTTCTTTTCAGTTTACTTTACACAACTTTTTTTAAATAAAAAATGTAGAAAATAAACGAAAATTGTTCTTTTCTTTATTTAATAACAAACATAAATTTTAATTTAATAAATAAATTAATATATAATAGATAAAAATTATCTAAAGCACGCTAAGTTTTATGATAAATAGAATGATTGCGGTTCAAGCAAAATTAAGTAAAAATTCCTTGAATTGATAAAAAAATTATGAAAAAATAGTTGTTTTATAGAATTATTAAATATATATATATATGTATAAAAAAATCAGTTGAAATTTACCGTTACACTTACAGGGCGCACTTCAGTAGGAGGCCCTTCGCGTGGCGGTCCACGATTGCCGTATCCGCGACCCATGGCGCGATCTCCTCTACCGCCACGACCACCTCTTCCGCCTCTGCCTCCAGCATTGCGTCTAGAGTCGCTGAATTGTATCTCAATGTCAAGCACGTGCTTCTGGCGTCCTACGCGTTGAGGATATTCAGCAGCATCGTACTCCTCATCATCTTCCTCATCTTCTTCTTGGCCCTCCTTTTTGCGCTCAAGAGCGTACATTTTCTTCCAACGAGAAAGATCTTCACCCTCTCCAGCCTTACGCAAATTGTATTGTGGCTTGATGCGATTTTTTTGCAGTGCCTTCCACTCATCGAGAGTCAATTCGCGGGCCTCTTCTTCAGCGGGTTTTTCCTCGGTCGGGGCTTCAGCGGTTTCACCTCCAGTACCAGTAGTACCAGCACTTTCCTTGCTATCATTGATATTTCCAGAATCATCTAGTTTCTCTCCATCCCAATTTTCCGCTTGGTTTAGGCTCTCTCTAAAAATAAGAAATATACAAATCTTAAAAATGGCTGATTATCAGTTATGTAGATATATTTAATTTAAGGGACAAACTAAGATTTTGTTTTACAAACCGAAACAACCTTTGTTGACATAATGCATAAACAAAAAGGAAGAGTTTTATTGCTCATGAATTACACAGGACCACAAGAAGAAAAAGTGGTACGAGTCAGAGCCTAGACCACCATATCTTCGTGTATTTTGGCAGCCTAAACATGATTGCAAGATGAGAATTGGTCGACCACGTTTGAATTTTGAGTTAATCTTAAGGTTTAAGATTTTTGAGATCTCAAAAAAGATTCTTTTTTTATTCATTTTTTTTTTCTTCTAAAAATAGCATTGCTTGTGCTCTTAAGACCAACTTTGAGTCACCCCCCCCCCTCCCACAAATTTTTTTTCAGGGATCTAAATGTGTAAATTTTGCAATAGAAATAAAGAATTCCATTTTAAAAGGTATATGCAATTTTCAAAATTCACGCATTCTCGAAGTTGGCTTGATGAGCACAAGCACTATTACATTATATTGTAGAAAAAAAGAAAATTATTTTTGCATCTTTTTTTTTTTTTTTTTTTTTTTTTTTAAGATATCTTAAAATCTTGTACCTTCGATATCTCAAAATTCAGATGTGGTAAGCTAATTTTCACCTTTGAATCATGTTTAGGGGAGTAAAATACACAGGAATACGGTGGTTTAGTATCTGGGGTATACCACATTTTACTTTTTGTGGGCCTGTGTTATCTACAAAAAATACAACTACAATGGTGTTATTTTACGATATCTAGGAATTATAAAGATTTTATTTACAACTAATAGTGCAAGTGTAAGTAATTCTTAAGGGGGTGTTGGAGTCTACACAGGATTATGTACTTACCAACATTTTTCTATTTTACTCTTAAATAATGACAACTAATAATACACTTATGCAAAGCATAAATGATGTAGCATGACAGATACTATTTAATATACATGAATGATTATGTGCAAGTGAATGAAGCTGATGAAGTAATATTACTACTTGGCGAAAAATAATAATGAATGTTTAATAACGCTAGCAAATATAGTTTCTTGGATTTTCAAATGCAACTGGACATATTTGATACCTAATACATAAATTGATTTGATTTTTCATACTGATAAAAAAAAAATAAATAAATAAGATATAAATAAAAAGAAATAAAGCATCAATTTCTTACTCAATGTCGTCATTGTGAGTTCCCCAGTTATGGCTGCCAGCGCCATCCTTCTTGTCTATTGGTTTTATTCCACTGTAACCATACCTGCTTACATTATTAACTGTCATATGTGAAAATGACTAGTGCAATCTAATTTACAAAATTTAGAAAAAAAATTTTTGGTGGTGCTGCCTTCACGAGAAACATTAAAAAACAAAAACTAGGAATACTGTGCTAACGATAATTTTGAAAGAAAAATCACAAAAACATGCAGTGAATGATTGAAACATGGGTAAAATCCTTACCTTGGTTGCCTTGTTTACGTGTGCAAAAGAAAAAAATACAGGATCAATCCCATGTATATAAAATCAATTAAATAATTATCTTTGTACTACTTTTGCTTTTTTTTAAAATTAGTATTAAAGAAGCAAAATTAAATGAACAAATTTATGACTTCCCTAGTTTTTGATTTAAAATAAAAAACTCCCTTTTTTCAGCAAGTATTACAGAGAAACATTACAGTATTAGATTTAAGGAGGAAGAGGAAAGATCTGGAAAGGGTATTTTATTAAGTATAAGAAAGCAATAATACATACGTCTTGTCTGATCCAGACTGACGATCAAATTCGCGCTTTCCGCGGTTGTCAAAGCCACCACGACCGCGGAAACCGCCTCTGCCGCCACGGCTCATGCCGCGACCGCCACCATCACGTCCACCGCGTCCACGGCGATCACCGAACTCAGAGTTACGGTATTCGCGAGGCTCACGAGGCTCACGAGGCTCACGCTGCTCACGGGGTTCGCGAGGCTCGCGTGGTTCACGCGGCTCCCGGCCCTCACTGAAATAATTTTTTTTATTTGTAAAGGAAATTTTGGAATATATCATTTTTCATAATTCCAAAAATTTTAAATTTGTTTAAATTATAATTTGAAGTTGGAAATTTATTTCTTTTAATGTGTACATTTACTTTAGCAATTTTAGCCCAACATGACCCATATATGACTCATGCATTTTCCAATACCTTTATCTGTTAGAGAATGCAAAATTCGTGAAACTTGCCTCAATAATACATTTTACATCACGGTAATATGATTACAAAGAAGTAAAGCTATAAGTATTCTTCATGATAATTTAAACCAATTTTTTAAATATTAGGCAAGATGTACCTGTTAATGAGCAAGTAAGATCAAAATATGTTTGTCATTAACTTTATTTGGAAAAATAATGTTTAAAGGAAATAAATTGTTATTAATTTAGATTTCAGTATGGTATAGCATAAACACTGAGTCATGACATTCCTAATTCATATATATATATCATTAGCTGGTAGAAAAGTTTTATATATATATATATATAGCTTTTAAATGTTTTGATAAATTTTAACATCATAAAAATAAGTAAATTTTAATGTCATGAAAGGAAAACAGTTCTAAGTACTTAAATATACTTGGAGAAAGTTGAGTTTATAAACAAGTATAGACAACATTCCATTGATGGAGATATGTCGAAATGACAGCAAAGAACCTACCCAGGGGGGCCTCGCCTGAAGTCATTCTGAATGCGTGGTGGTCGCTCACCATCCTCACGGTTGCGTCTATTGTTGTGTTCCTCTCTTGACTCAGTGTTGAATTTCACATTGCGCTCACCTCCAAACTTTTGCGGCACAGGCTTCTTATCCACTAGAATTTTCAAAAATTTGTGAAACGGAGCATTTTTAATTAGCTATTAAGTAGAATAATAAGGAGAGGCCAGGGAAAGCATTCTAAAAGTAGACTAAATCCAAAAATGAATTGAAGTCTATTTGAAGATGTACATGTGATGGTAAAAGAGAGGGAGACCGGAGCAGATCCAAAAGTAGCATGCAGCTCTCCAAATTATCTCCAGTATCACACGAGAACGGAGCGACAAACGCGTAAATTTGTTCCCTTTCTATTTTTTCCTCCCCCTAAATGCCCTCTCGCGCTCTCCGCGTTATATTTTTATCCACTCCGGATCTCTCTCCAGCGGACATGTTGTCGAGCGCGCACGCCGCACGCGCGCGCGCTCTCTCTCTTTTTCGGGAGCACATGGGAAGAGACGAGCGCGAGGCCGAGGCGCAAAAGAATAGACGCATTTTCTTGGACTCTGTCCGCTTCGGACAAGAGGAAAGGGCTGAGGTCGTCGCGGTTGGGATGAAATGCTCCGGAAGGGTTCGCTTTGTCGACTTTCCTTTGTTCGCTCTCTCCCTCTCCTCCTACGGGTTAGCCGGCTTTTAAAGGCCTCGTGGGCGCGCGCGAGAGAGAAAGCGCGGGCGCGCGCGCGTGCACGTTTCCGCGGAAAAAGGCCCCGGACCGGCGGGCACGCCGCGGCGACCTCGAAGGTGCACGGAAAAGCATGCGGAGTGTGCGGGGCGGATGGGAAGGCTCGGGTGCAAGAATGCGCGAGACGTGCGAATGCGCGAGGCGTGCGACTGCGCCGTGGGCTCTAACCTTGATCCTTCTTGGCGTCCTGAATCCTCGGCGGCTGCTGCTGCTGATTCTCCTTGTTTTGCCTGGGCTTCGGCTTGGCGGGCTGCGGCGGCGCGGTCTTTGTCTGGGTAGTAGGATCCTGCTGCTGCTTGCTCTTATTCTCCTTCTCGCTGAGCTTCTCCTTCTTCTTAGCCTCCTTCTCTTGCTCGCGCAGCTTGAGAATCTCGAGGGGATCCTCGTCCTCGTCGAGGGCGAGCGAGAACTTGTTGGTGACGGTTATACTGTAGGTGTTCTCCATGTTTGAGAAGTGTGGGCCGGCCTGGGCGCTCTACTGTCCTCCCTTAATCGAGGATCGGACTTTATTTTCCTGGCTACTCTTGAGCCCTTGTGTAACAGAGACATCCAATTGATTCCAATATGGCCGAGTCGGATCCCCAGTGTCTGAGGAAAGGAGGCCCGAGCTTCACCACGAGGTCCGCGAGGCCGCACTCGCGCGATTTTCGCCTGGGGGTGGTGGGGAGCCGAGACGGCTGGTTCGCTGCCGCCAGCTCGAAGCCGCCCTACCCTACCCTACTCCGCGCACCAGCGCCGTTGCCGGATATCGCGCGACTTCCCGCCCGCCTCGTGCCACTGATACGTTACATGCGAGCGCGGCCGAAGCCAATAAGCTACACCCACAATCTCTCGATCCGACCAGACTATAGCTGACAAGATAACGATCCACATGCTACCCGACTCTATCTAACTCTGTTTTTATTTTTACGCCTCATTTGCGCTCGAGCCGATAACGCACGCTAATCTAATTAGACGCTTTCAATTTCAAAAATCGATAGTAATCGACGATTCGCATTTTTCAAATCAATTACTTATATTTTCCTTCGCACAAATTGTGTGATTTCAAGAAGGTAGGATAAAACATGACTCACTAAACAGTTTTTATACGTCGCACGCTATGCTTATACCTACCAAGAAATTAAAATGCCTTGCGTGATACCACGACATTAGTGGTACCTAAATCGATCAATAAAAGAAAATCAAATGGCAGATTTCTACATTTTTAAAATAATGCAAAACTAAGTAGTAAACTCTAACATTTTTCTGTTGATTAATATGATGGATCAAATTATTTGTTTTATAATATTACAATTTCCAAGTTTAAGATGAAAAAAAATTTCTGTAGAATTGGCCAAAAGCATTTGGACAAAATTACACATTCATGTTTGTACTTATTTATACACAGTCATCCGCGTGAGTCAATTAAATTGTCTTTATTATCATTACTTATGAACATATCAAGAGTTTAAATTGTTCTTTGATCATTTAATCTGAATTTAATTTAGTAATATGAAAGGGCAATACAAATTGATTCGATATTATATGATATAAACAAGTCATTTTAATTATTTTATTTACTTGTACGTATAAATATATTAAAAATATAGATTTTTAATAATTATAATACAATTGCAATACAAAAATATAAATAAAAAATGGCTCTACTCAAATATACTGACGAACGCAAGTATAATTTTTACAGGCTATTTTTAAAATAGTCCACGATTTACTTTTCAAATTCCCCGCCTTCTTACATGGAAACGGCCAAGATATGGCAACAGTGGAACTCCAAAACTTATGTACTACCTACTGTTGCCGCCATTTATAGTATTTTATTCGATATCAATAATTTCCAAATCAATAAATTAGATATTTTTCTTGCACTGATTGACCCGATTTAACTAAATATTATTTTTGGAAAACGTTTTAATTTAAAAATATATCTACAATTCACTTCCATCGTTCAATGTAAGATACGTGTTAAACGGAAAATGAACATATATATATACGTACGTATACAAGTATCGATTCATTTTAAATTAAAGTACAAAAGGTTAATATTCTCGTTGATCGAATTTACTCATAAAGGTTCAAAAACTTTTATACGAGCATTAGCCAAATTCAGAATATTATAATAATTGAAAATAAATTGTTAATGATTTCGCGGCATTTTTAGATTAGCCGAAGTAGTAATACCTGGTATTTTGACGGTCAATAACGGTCAATGGCGGTTTAAGCTAGAGTTAAAATAGGCAGTAAAAGGAATTTAATTTAACATCCTTAAGTAATTGACTAAGAAGTGTAATTTTTAATATACCATATTTTCATTATTCAATTATTTATTATTAGATATCGATGCATTATTTATGCATATAAATTCATTGTTATAAGTCATAAGTACTTACCTGTAAAAACATTTTATTGTATATTATTTTTATATTTTCCAAGAGCCTTGGTATCCAATTGGTCTTTACTAATTACAGAATTTTATATTTAATTTTTTATTAATTTAGTTATGTTCTTAACAATGAAAAATACATAAAAAATTTTAAATGAATATTTTTTAGATAATGTTTAAAACTTATAATATTTTTCTCTTTTTTATTGTGAAATTTTCGAACGGACATAATAAAATTATACATCTGTCTTATAGGCAGAAAAATACACTGTTTTGCTTCTTTTACTTTATATAACTGATGACAGAATGTTTGATATTATAAGTGTTTGAGTCGCATTCCATGGGTACTCTACGTATAAGAGAAGCTTGGAAAAATAAATCTATATAGTATAGAAAGAAAATAAAAAAGAACAACTGGTCGAAAGGATAGTTTGATATAATGGAGAATGTTGAAAATCATTAGCTGGTAGAAATGTTTTCGTTGCTCCGAAAATTTAAATTCTGTAGTATGTATACATTCCTTATGTTTATTCAACCTATAGTCGCATCATTAACTTCCGATCTCATTGAGTCTCCAAGCTATAAGAATCCATATTAAACTCTTAGTTTTCTAGAATAAAAGTTTGCCTATTTATCCCTAGCATGGTCGTTCATAATTATACATTTATAATTTTCGGAATTTCGTTATAACATCTACGTGAATAAAAGTCGTAATAGTCTTTTCCCTGAATTAATCACAAGTTTTTATGACAAATTTTTTGCATCAGAACAGTTTATTCAATTATAGAATAGTTTATGGTGCAAAGAAATTCATCTTTATATAAGACTCGAGTTTTATTTACGTGAAAAAAAATTTGATTTCATACATAATGCACTATATAGATTTTAGCTGAATTGTATACTGAAGCAGTATCCTAATATGACCAATTTAAAATAGTACTTATTATCGATACTATAGTGCGGTAAAACTATTCTGGCACGAGTGTGTTTGTTGCCCCGAGCGAAGAATCATTTTTATCACGAGTATCGAACATTATTTTTCGATACAGTGTGCGTAAAATGCGATTTTACACATTCTGTAAATTTAAAAAATCGCCTTTACGCCCCATGTACCGAAATAGTATATTGTATACCAAGGGCATAAAGTGAGCGTTTTTAGACCGAATGTGGAATTTGCAGAACGAGTCGCAGCCGCAGACGAATACAGCAACCACACGAGGTCAAAAAGCCCACTTAGCCATTGGTGCACACGATATTTTTTGTGACTATCGTTCATGTGATTATGACACCCTGGCTTCGCTCGGATGACAAACCTCACTCTCCTCTCTAAAGTTGTATTAGTGAAAAATCCACTATATATTAGTTAAAATTGCTCCACCGTAAAATTAAAGGATTTTTACTAATAAAATTGTGAATATTCACTATTTTAAATAGTAAAATTTTACTATTTTAAATGGTAAAATTTTACTATTTGAAACCGTGAAATTATACTAAATATCCACTAGTAATATTATATAAATATTATATAGCATATTATGATAATATTACATAAATATTATATAGTATATTATAATAATATTAAATAAATATTATATAGTAAATATTCACAATTTTATTAGTAAAAATCTACTAATTCAACTTTAGAGAGTCGTACTAGAATCAACACTTCGCACTTGTATCGAAATATACTATAAAAAAAACATCTAAGTTCTCTTCAAGATATAAAAATGAATAAAATTAATATTTTAAATATAGAAAAAATTTAACTTAATTAATAGACATAGTTTATACGAATCAATAAGTGCTGTTCTGCCCCGTAGGTAAGTATGAGTTACTAATTATGCGGATAATACAGTGCACTACTGCACTCATTGATCAGTACAGTTGCGCACCATTCAAATTTTATATATATTTGCATGAAGATTTTTTTTTCGTACTTATATTTTCGTATTTATATTCATATTTATTTCGTGTCTTTTTTTTAAATTGTATCACCTACTAGGTAAGGCGGCCAATACAAACAGTAACAAATCTCAATATAGAATAAACTTAAAGAAAAAGAGATAAAAATATGGAATTAATTTTTAGTTTTATTATTTAATAAAATTAATTTCTAAACGTTTACGTACCTATAAATTAAGAATTTTTATGTATATGAATTATTATGAATGTTTATGTATATATTAAGAATTTTTTTGAACGATTCTATTAGTTTTTTCCATAAGTGATAAAATGTTTACGTTCAAAAATCAGATCATATTTATACAAATGCCATTTCTATGCGATCGACCCCACGGTTTTTATTACTAATGGAATTTGCCATAATTTTTTCACTAATTATTATTCAACTTTACAGAGAAATAGTAACGAACTAAAATTAAGTTGGTCTAATATTTGTTTAAAAAGAATTGTGTGTGTGTGTGTGTAAAAATAGAATACGTAGAATCACAAAAAATCAAGACAACATCCTTCTGCGATTTTGAACGTTCTGTCATCCAGTAAAAGTTTGAAGTCGAAATATCAAGTAGTTTTTGCAAAAACTTTGAACGAACCCAAATTTTGTTTTGTTCAAAATTTTTGCAAAAACCACTTGATATCTCGACTTCAAACTTTTACTGGATGACAGAACGTTCAAAACCACAGAAGGGTGTTCGCTTGATTTTTTGTGATTCTATACGTATTTTATTTTTACTAGCGATATTCAAACGCGCTTCGCGCGTCCTTTTCTTTTCTTGAGGTTGCATAGGTATGCTATATTCATTACATTTTAGTTAATTTATTTATGTATTTTTTCAAAGCCAGAACTTAACCACTTTTATATTACTCCAAGTTCAAAATCATAATCTCAATATAAATATTCGGCTTCCGTGATATAAAATACGATTTGAAACTGGTGCGGAAAACCAATTACGTTTAATAAAATGTTAAAATGTACTACTATTAATTTATTTTTATTACATTAAAAGTCATTCAGTCATTGAATGTAAAAATTCCGTTTTAAAAATTCAAACAATGTAAATTTCTCGCGCTTTTTTCTAATTGGCCAATCAAAATCAAACCTTTAGGTGCTTCAACATGGCCGCTCATCACTTTTTTAAGAAGGGAATAAGCTTGAAACTGTGCCAATTCCTAGGTCGGCAATGATACGGTTACGGCACCCCCTTAAATTTTTTATAGCAAAATTTGTTTCAGCTGTATATTTGTTTTTATCAAAAAATTAAAATGTCAATA
>JAPYZO010003064.1:0-18068 GCA_030522905.1 Torymus flavipes
AATAAAAAATTATACTTCGTTTCGAAAATATTGACAATGATCTGTAAAAAAAACTTATACAAATAATAAAAAAAACTATTTCATATTAATATTTGTATAACCTTTTATATGATTTTCGTAAAGAAATCATTCACATTTCCAGTAATCACATGCAAGCTATGCATAAAACTTTGCTATAATAGTGTATTGAACCCATCCAACTAAAAGAAATTTTTCACGTGTCAGTTTCGTTGTATATTATGGCTCACAACATATCTAATGTCATTCACTGCTCTCGAATTAAAAAACCTCTCGCTCCCTCTCTACTTCCAGAACGGTGTGCTGGATGAGTCAGACTTGAAGGACATGGGCATTACGAGCGATCAGGAGCGTCTAGCCATCCTCGACGCCGCCTCGCTGCTCAACAACCGGGTGGAGAAGCGTCCGGCTACCGCGCCGCAGACCGTCGACGAGTGGCTGAAATCGATACACCTCGAGGGCTACGCGGAGCTGTTCAGGCGGCATCTCTACACGGACATGGACCGCGTGCGCCGCGTTTGGGAGGTCGAGCTCGCGGCTGTCCTCGAGATCCAGAAGCCGGCGCACCGCAAGAGGATCCTTGCCTCGGTCAGCGGCGGCTGTCCGCCCCACTCGAGCACAGCCGCGACGGCAGTCACCACGACTACGACCGCTAGCTCGCAGCCTGTGCGCAACGGCAACGGGCCGAACCTCGCGGACCTCAACAAGGATCTCAACACACTGGTGAGCAGATTGAGATAAAGCGTATATGTGTAATATAAGGAGAAGTTTAGCTTGCATCTCGAGTGTCTAATTAGGAAAATAATAATGTCGATGAGTCACTGTTCGTTCTGAAATTTTCTATTTTGTGCCCTTTTAAAGGAAACTTTAATATAGCCAAGTAGTTAGATGGATATTATCGTGCAAAAATAGATTAATTGCGCTTCCTTGACCACGTAACACTCACGCAATTTTTAATTATTAGAAAGTTTACACAAGCACGGATATAATTGGTCAGCGTTTGCTTTGGAGAATGTAAAGGCCAATTATATGCACTTTATTATTCTCTCGCCTTGCATAAAAAAACTTTCACGCGCAAATCCCGACTTCATATTTCCACTCTAACGACGGTCTAAATCTTGTTCACTTTTGAAACGATGAAGAAATACGGTTAATTAAGTTCCGTATAAAACATTATAAACCGCTTTTCGTCGTCGCTGCTTCGCATGACCGCGCGAAATCACGCAGGGCGGGTAGTGGACGTCGGATCACCGCCCCGTCACTTTATTAGGCCGTCTCTGAACCGTAACGTGTTTCGCTGATAACAATGCGTTTCCCCGCTCGCATCTTCCATCATCATCCGGCCCTTGTCTCGATCGAGAACGAAACGACGCGCGTTTCGATCGATGTATAAATATCGCGGCTAATTGGAGCCTCCCCGGCATTGTGAAAAGAGCGCGCGGCCTGACACTTGAGCGCGCGAGTCTTTCAGTCGCGCCGTTCGAGCGTGCAGCGATGCTCTCCCAGTCCTCCGCCCGGCTTTTGTCTCGCGCGCGCGCGCGCGCCTCTTTTTCCGCACCTGTCCTTTCACTCCACCTGCCCTCCCATGTGTGCGCGCGCGTGCGTTCTTTTCACTTTATCGCGTTTCCCTAATTGGCTTAATAAGTTTTTCCTTTTTGCTCCAAGTGACGCGAAAGTCGCGCGCGCGCGCGCGCACGCCCATGAGGAATTAAAGAACTTTTTCATCGAGTCATGATGGGTATTATGGGTTTTCTTCGTTCTTCTCGTCGTGCGGTGTTTTGTTAGAGGCTTTCTCGGGAATTTCTTGTGCAGTTAATTAGAAATACACGCTGGCTTGTGTGGATCTATCTGGTCTCAGCTATCTTAGTATGGAAAGTATTCGCGCAGCTTGTGATAAATTTAATTCATGTATGCCGAAAAATCGGTATCCTTATCGAACTCGTCAAGCTAAAGTTTCCGTACATATTAGACGTGGACAAAATAATATTTTAGAATCTAGTAGTTAATTTAATTGAAAAAAGGAAAAATAAATACAATTTGGACAGGTTCTAATAAAATTTAAACCGTTCACACTTATTCAAATATTATATGTTTTACGTATATATTATAAGTAGTAACATTATTGATACGCATGTTAAATTATAATATCTGTTAGAATAAAAAGAATACATCATTTTATCGTTTTCATATTATAATACTTATACATTTATCGTGATCGTAACAATGACGTAACACTTGCACTTTGTTTTGACCCGTAGAAAACAAACATTCAGCAGCTGAAGGAGGAGATCCGCGAGAAGCTGCCGGAACCCGTGCACGACAACGGCCTGCCGACACCCACGACCACGGCGTCGAGTTCGACGCTGACGACGAACTCAGGTACGGTCACGGTGACGGGGACGAACGCCAGTACGACGGGCACATTAAGAGCGCGCAAAAATAGGCCGGCGCCGCCACCGCCGCAACCAAAGCCGCCCAATGCTCATAACGGCGCGGTCCAGGCGTCTGAGCACCTGGAGATACGCGGTCCGTCCGAACTCCTCTTCGGCGTCCCGGCCACGCTCAAGACCCAGTGGCGACACCAACCCAAAGATCTAGTCACTGGCTGTGTTACGTACGTCGCCAATGTAAGTAACTGAAATCACCTTCCCCTTTCGTGTCTAGTCGCACTAAAGAAATTATTCATGCAAATGCTTTCTCTTGCCACGTCTCTTTTTAGTATTTGGGTTCAACGGTCGTGAAGGAGTTGCGAGGAACAGAGTCCACAAAGAAATCGATTCAAAAGCTGAAGAAGATCAATCGAGATCCACGAGGCACGCCAGACATTACCTTATCGATTTCTTATCGTGGTGTCCGATTTCTCAATACACTAACTGATGTAAGCAATTTTACGATAGCAAACATCATGCATTCACTTGATTTTTTAAATTAACATTTTACAACTTTCTGCTTTGGGTCATTTTAGGAGCCGATTTGTGAGCACGAAATACGGAATATTCACTGCGCTTGTCAGGATGCTGACGACCTTACACACTTCGCTTACATTACCAAAGATCACGCCAGTCGTACTCATTTCTGCCATGTTTTCTGCGTGCCAACGATGGTAAATATGATTATAATTTATCCAAATCTAACCAATTGCACAGAAGCAATTGGTCAGTTCGATGAAATATACATTGATGCGATTGAACAAACACTTTGCTCTGTATTGTAGGACCAGGCAACTGAAATCATTCTAACGTTGGGCCAAGCTTTCGAGGTGGCGTACCAGATCGCCCTGAAGGACAAGCTGGGTAACCACCACGCCATTCGTTCCCAGTCGGCGAATCAGCTGACGAGTCTCGGGTCTTCCGCGTCGAACTATGTCGTTCCGAGCAAAGTCGCGAGCTCTCCGTCCCGCGAAACAAGCCAGAACGATCACCAGCGCAACAACGAGTCGAGCGGCAATCACCAGAGCCATCAGCCCTTCAGCACCAGCACGGCTCCGCGCACGAAGCCTCGCTCCAAGTCAATCACGAATCCGTTCGTCAACGTCGGTCTGAGCACACAACAGCAGCAGCAGCACCAGAACGTCGGTCGCGTCTCGAGTCCTAGCAAGAGCTCCTCCGGCAACGCGAACTCGCACTCCAACGCCAACTCGAATAATTGCACGGGCAACTCCAAGTTGGGTGGCAAAGTGGCCGCGGTAGCCGCGACGAACGCGGCAACGGTGAAGCTGTTGGCGACACACGGGCGCTCGCACTCCGTCAACGACATCAAAATCAACGGGAATCAGCTGAAGCTCGCCCCGGTGCCGGTGGACGACATCAGCATCGGCGGCGTGAAGGACATGAAGGCCGGATCGCGCGCCCCCATAGCCCTGTCCGAGGAACTCTAATGCAACGAGCCCACTGCATTCCCGCGCTTCCCGCGCGTACATCCCTGTCTGCGAACGCTCTTCTGCTTTGTCTCGCGCCCCTTGCCCCGCCAAGTGTAAATGTTGTCACTCTTTCTCCATGTAAATAAACGGCTATATCCAGCACGCGAGAAGCGGGAAACCACGACGGGCCAGATTATATTACGATATTGTGATGACGAGTTCGCGACGGACATTTTGTTGCGAGTCGAGGCGACCATTTTGCTCGTGCACATAGTGATGTCGCTCTGCTGTGACAGCTCGCGGACTTTTATTATTTTACTCGATTGATATTATTTATTGTTTCTTTATACACACGATGATGATGCTACGTTGTTTAGCATATATTTTATGTTAATTATAGTAAGTTGACCAAATAAAAGTATTTTATATTATTATTTTTGTTTTGCTTTTATTTTTAGGTTAATAAAACTTTCGCGTTGCATGCTTTTTGCCGTTTGAACGATGAGTGCTTTTGTTTGTTCTCGATAATGCCTGCTGTTTGGCACGGCGACATCACTTGCAGGCATCAAAGGTGTTAAGATGTTTATAAGAAGTATTACGATCGATGTAAGTGTTTTTTACATTTCAGTTTTCAATGGTTCTCGGTGGTAGAAGAAAGCGCTTTCTCTTTGCAAGAGTGATATTTATAGTCAAAAGCGCAATAACTGAATACAATTTTTAAGAATTAAGAAATCTTTGCAGGTTCTATTGGTTCGATATAATATATAATTCATAAATCGTATGTACCAGATGTTACCAAAACGATTATGAAGGTAAGTAGCAATAGACATTCTCTGAAAAAAAAACGGTTGACTGCAATTGAGACGTGATGACATACGAACATTTTTTAATGCATAAAAAAAGTTCAAACATGTCACATTTTTCATCAAAGTATAAAATAACTATTGCTTGAAGAAAATAAATCAGAATGAAAAATTTTTGCATTACGTCACGGTTGTAGCTGACTCTATTCATAAACTGCTCAACGATCATGGCAATCGAATTTTTTGTGAACAGTCTTTAGACTACAATCTCAAACTTAAAAGAGTTTAAGAGTGAGAAATTAGATATTTAGGAAGCATAATAATAGTTACGATACAATGAATACGTTTACTAAAGCAAACATCGCTTTAATGAGATCGACATTTCGTAGAGAGTGTCATTATGTCGATAAATTTTTCACATTCCCAGTGATTTAAAACAGAAATCAACGCATCTAGAAATCATCTTAAACTACAATCTACTAAGGTTTTCTGTGGATTCAGTTTAAACATTTGTTTTAGTTAGTTTTTTTAATAGTCACTAATATTGGTAAAACCAGTTTACATATTAGGATCATGATAGCAGTATTATTTTACTGATTTTCCTTCGCAGTTTGTTTCCTACTTCATATTTTCCTGATGAAAAAATTGAAATTATTAAATTGTTTACTTTAGTAGATTTTAGTTTCGGATAAAACAGTCAGAATGACACTGCTAAAGTTTAATCGTCAACACTCCAACGAGAAACCGCGAAGGCTGAAAACATTTTTTGTTATACTCTTTTTGTAATGATTATTTACTCAATTTTGTCAGTTTTTGTATTTACAAGACTGAAAAGTAAATGAAGTTATAATAATTTAACTTTTTGTGATGTTAATACAAAGAAAAATCCGTTAACGGACCTAAAATTCTATGAAAATTTCTATTTCCAATCGATACAGTAAAATAAGTTACATGCAATAAAATAATCTTGTTTGGTTACACGTGTTTGCTATAGTTAAATTAATTGCAGATTGATTTAATACTCACGTTATGTATCACTATGCATATTTTACGATTTTAATACCGTATTTTATGCATGTGTAGCTTCAATTACCTCGTTGGTAATGTTGAAATATTTATTCACTGATTAAAACTGAAATAATCAAATTTTCGATAAAGTCCTCACATGTGCGATAATACATGAAAACGTTTGCACATTTACAAAAAGTAAACAAAGTACATAAATTTGTGTCAAAACGTAAACAATCTTACAAATTTTTACCTCAATTTTTTTAATAAATAACTCGTATTAAAGACTTATCGAAAATATTTTTCTTAGAAAGTTTACAATGATTTTTCGAATGCAATCATGAAACATCATCCATTTTTTCATGTATAAATAAATTTGTACAGAGGAAAAAGTTAAAAAGAAGCCAAAGCATAAACGTCGCCTTTCATGTTAAAAAAATAATACTACTATTGGCGTCTGAGCCATTAAACGTACAGTCGAATCGAATGATCGCATAAACTCATCAACATTATAAACAAGCACATAATAGAAGCGCATTGATAAAGCGACATCGAAGCGCGGCGCACAAAACTGTTCTCGATATTACATTGCAATGTGGGACGGCCTACGCACCATAGACAGCCGCGCCGTGCAGCCGTGATGTGGTGATATTTCGAGCGTGATGATGATTATTACTATTATTATTATTGTGACTTCTATACACGGATATAGAAAGAGAAAATTAAGTGATACTTACACATTAAACTATTACTTGAGTATCAGAGAATGCTTAGATTAACGTAATAGACGAAAAACAAATAGAAGAAACCAAAGACAAGCGCAGGATTGGTTCGCGTGATTACGAACCAAACGTGGACGTGGGATCTTATTAGGGGCCTTGTAATAACTTTTCGTTGTTAAAAGGCGCATAAACGAAGCTCTGAAAAACGTAAACTTGCACTTATTTTGCGTGCAACGATTCTGATTACAATATATTTGTGTCTTGAAAATGATGAAAATTCTATGAAATTAAACGATAAAAAACTAGTTAAATTTTCAGCAGTATTAGAGTACAAGTTAACATTTTTCTCGGCGAATATTATCTAGCGACTAAAAAAGTGGTAAAAATTTAAAG
Organism: Torymus flavipes; assembly: GCA_030522905.1. Taxonomy (NCBI): domain Eukaryota; kingdom Metazoa; phylum Arthropoda; class Insecta; order Hymenoptera; family Torymidae; genus Torymus; species Torymus flavipes. The sequence goes on from JAPYZO010003064.1 coordinate 6,804, forward strand.
AGGTAGAAAAAAGCAGAAAATTAAGAGGAAAAATATTAAAAGATATTCGAGAATAAAGCGGATTTACTTGTTTATAGAGATAAAATGAGAAAACTGCCAAAAATTATCGCGCTACGTGAAGATACATTACGCACATACAGTATACCGTCGAATTTATTATGGTTAAGGTTGTGCAACACAGTTCTATTCGACGAAGGAAAAATCGATACAACACAGCATTTTTGTGTAGGTAAAATAATAAAATAAACTATTACACTAACGTATTAACATTGATAGAAGAGGTATTAATTATACTATAATAGCAGCTACGTGTTGAATCGCGCATCAATGTTGTACCCGTATTTCGTTATAAAGGACAAATTATTGTGTCAAATCATGGTACGATATGTTAAGGATTCACCAGAACACAAAGTCGCGAGAAAACGTTTTAGATAGCTTTAAAAGATTTCCGCCAACAAATCTATTTGAATGCACCCTTGCAACCTTCGCGTGTACCACAAAAGCAACTTGGGCAAATATATTCTAAAAAAATTAGTAATTTGGTTGCAAGACAATCTAAAACCTTTTCGCGCGACTTTCTTTTCATCAACATGTTGAAATTTCGAATTAATTGCCTCATTCCCCGATCATCTCTCCGAAATATAAACGATATGCCAAGGCGCACAAAGCTATTATACCGTCGGACCAAAAGCGAACAAAAAGGATAACAGAACGATAAGAAGTAAAATTCGTATTCCCAAATATAAATGATGCTAGCGGCGCCATATATGACGCCGTTTATTCCATGCTTCGATTGACCCGGTATATTCGTAAGGTGGAATGAACGATTGCACTCGTGAACCTTACGAATTCACTTCCGAGGTCTCAATGACAATGTAATACACGCGCACACGAGGAGTATAATGGATTCGTGTGTTTTATTAACTACGGATGTTAAAAAGTAAGAGGCAAAACATTGGGTGTATAAAGATAGTCGATATGTCTAGGTAATGAATAAGAGAATTAATTGATAGACTTTACTAGTAGAATAAGTACCACCGAGGGGAATCAGTTCGCTCTAGCTCTAATCATATTTTAATTTTGTACAGATAAAAGTCTTAAAAATTAAAAATGAATAAAACGGTTAAATTATTAATCTTATTGATATATAGCTAATATAATAAAAATGTTGAAATCATCAAAAATATAAATGCAAATATACCAAAAGTATTGCTTAAAATTTCGATTTGAATTTTAAATAATTCGTCAATATCTTTTGGTCATTATTTTTTGAAATTTAGTATATAATGTATATAGTATAATATACTTATTTTGAATGATTAAATATTGTAAAAAAATTGATTATTCATAAGTGTTATTAGCTATTATACAGTCGGTTTTAATTTGATTAAAAAAAATAAAATGTACAGTATATATCTAAGTTTTGTTGATGAAATCAGTACTGGTTAACTCGTTCTTTTAAAGATGTATTATTGATATAAAACGCTTCCAATTGGTCCTTTGACTTTTTAATTGTTACTCGGTAATGCCATGAACGTATCGTAATTATTTAAACGCAAATAAACGCGAGGCAAAGGCGAACGTTCGCTAAATCTGCAAATCAACTCATCAGCCATCCTTCCCTCCCTCTCGTCTTTTTTGAAAAAACGCATGCACATCCGATCGCCGAGGACCGTGTTTCTATCGGGATCCTTAATGAGAGCTTCACGCTCACTAAATCCCTTTAGTAATTAGACATCACCCGATTAATTAATGTGTTGTTTTCAACTCGGGGGAAACGCTTGGCGCTGTCATTTCTCAAGTCACATATAGCTGCGTGCGCGCATCTTAAGAAGCGCCTAAAGCGATGCGACATTGTTGATTTGCAGCGATCTCGCAATTATACACGCTCATAATACGCACGACTCTTACGCCAAAACTGAGTCCCTCTCTACCCCTGCCGTCTGCTCCCGATTACGCGTGCTCTCCGAAATAATTACCGGAGTCTTAGTTGAGATTTAATTTTCCCTTTGATGTCTGGGGAGATTCATACGTTGAGAGGTTCGCGCGTTAATATATACATACGTATGTACACGCTCGAGCGTAGACGTCATTAACGCGCCGTTTATGCGCCTATATACCCCCGGGGTAGTAGGTCGCCCCGCGGAGCCACTCGCTTTGCGTGCCGCCGCGTGAATAGCGTTACTTCAATTTCGCGCGCGCACGTTATAATGTTATACTCGCGCCTCTATATATCTATATATATATATATATATATATATAGATATACTTTGGCTTTTCGTTACTTACGAGTTTCGTGCCCCCTTGGTTGTGATTCCATCTGTCTCTCTCATTTCAAGAATTTCCGGGGAATGTTCTTCTTTCAGTTTTTGGTAAAAAGTTGTTAATTGAAGTGTTGAATGTTACACAGCTATATATTTTTTGAACTATGTGTAATATTATTGATTACGGCTGCTTAGAAAGATTATTATTCTCACTATTTACGAGCTTAGACTTTTGGTACATTCGATTATGGTAATGTACATTGTTATTAGCGATGTTAATTTATTTTTCGTAAAAAAAAAGAATCATATCACCTTTCATCATTATCATCATCATCGTCATCAGTCTGCGACGTGTCATTCCAAATACCTGATCCTATGCCTCTTTTACGTAGCATAAAAAGTATATGTAGTCTTGACAAATGAAGTATTTAAGAGAAAAAAATTTAATATATAGGTATATATTGAACGTACCGCTGATCGCTGGTTAAAAATAAGGAGGAAATCGATACAACCGATCGCTCGCTAAACGCATCGAACTGATTCCCGCGAGGTCTTGAAAAATTCTTCTTGTATACACTCATATACATCGTACAGCGTAATAGGTTACATAAATCATTGAAAAAAAAGGGAGCGCGGGTGGGTTAACGCCCCTCCGGTGTTCTATTCCAGCGCTACTCGAACTATTTAACTCCCTTCCTGTAATTATCACGATATGTGCACGTGCTTGTGTGTATGAGTGTGTGGCCGATGTGCACATGGACACGAGGCTCGTCCTTGGCTCTGTTCGCTCGTTTCTCTGACCACGTGTGTAGGTGTGAGTTAGAAACTCGCAATTATTACACGTCGCAGAGGATGCATGCAAATCGTCGTGTTTCGTATATACTCGAGCAAATTTTCTCGTCTATTTGTATGTAATAATATAATGCAAGAGTGAAGAAAACGGTTACCCTCTAATAATACAATAATCTCCATTCTTACACCTTTATAGAAAGAATAACAAATTTGTTCTGACTATTTCAAATTGCAGGCCAGTATCTTATAGAAGTGACAGTGTACTACTTTGAAGTACCTTATAAAACCACTTTGACTTCTCAATGTTATATAATTTTAATTAACAAAGTATTTTAGTGAGGTGTTTATATCTATACATTCTACTTTGGCACCCGCATACCAGTTTTAAATGATCATTATATGATATAATTATTACTCATAAATATATAATTATCAATCATGTTGTTCGAAGATAAATTTGTGATGCGATCTATAATAACAATAATTACTAATTACAATTTTTAACAATAAGTTACAAAGAGGACACTATTTTGTGTCGGTTTATAAGAATTCATTTTTTAACTTTATAAGAAACACATTTGTATGCAATATTGAACAGTTTTGCTACATGTTAATGTAAGCAATTTAAAATGAGGACTAGAATATATTTGTGTGATAATAAAACTCAACACCAAAGCATGAGACTACCTACGATAACTTTTTTATTGTAAAAAAATAACATCTCGTCGGATGCCATTTTTATACAAAAAACAAAAAATAACAGTTTATACTGTAAGAAATTAAGAATAAAATTTGCATTCTCTTTATAATAGCAGACACATGAATTTAATAGATATATAACAGATTAAAAATGCAAATTTCACAGTTTTCTTAAATAAATAAGCCAGTCTTTTAAAGAAAGAGTATAAGAATAAGCTAATATGTGCAATATTGTAAGATTAAGAAACAATGGAATGATACGTGCGTACAAGTAAATACGTCACGCGCATTGGCATGCATACGCTTTATGGAAATTCGTGGTGAGCTATGACGAAATGTTCGAACGGAGAAAGATCGAGACCACGTGTGTGTGCTTATGTATGCCTGCAAAAAAGATGATGAAAATTCGCATATATTTGTATGCTGCATTTCATACGCGATACTTTCAAAATAATTGTGTATCTCCGAGCGAAAAGTATATGAGTAGGAGCTATCCGTTCGCAAAAGCGAGCACTTGCGTCGATCCAACGATAAGAAAAGATGGGGAGGGGGTGGATGCAGATACGTCCTATCGCGCGCTCTCATAGTAATAGCTTTATTATCTCAATAACGCAGCAACATGGGCTCACACTGTTTTAAGGGATATTCTGCACCGTGACTATTCTTCGGAGAAAGGATATAATGATGCATCAAACTTATACATACATTATTTATAGCTCTTTCTCTATTTCTCACGTAGACTTAAAGTGAAAGATAGTTTACAAGAATTGTCATACTTTCGACGTTGTGCGATGTGTTAATTGGGGAAGTCGGTATAATATAAAGGAGTGATGAAAGTTGTGAATTAAGACTAAATATAAAATAGATTATATACACTTGCCACGCTTTTTGCCGCTGGTACGTCCTGGATCGAAAACTCGCATGTGTTCTTTTGAGTCGAAAATCTCATTTTGAAAAATTGTTGTCTTTACAGATATAACTTAACGAAATAATAAGCATTCTAATTTGCTACTACACTTTATCAGATTAATTATTAAACATAAGAATTGCAACTTTAAACATGAATGAGCGATAGATATCATTATTTGTAGTGCAGCAATTTTGTCACAATGAAGGTGTCTTTCATTAGAACGAAATGCTGACAATATGGGCGATTCAGGGACTCTCGGCAAACTCGATATTTATTTCTCATTGTGAAATATAATCCTCAATTTCTATAAAGCTTAAGAATTGACGGATAAACTTACGTAATTAAGTAATTGAATCAACAAAAACATAGCATAGATAGTAATCCTATCATCACGATTTCACTCTAGTAACATCATCGCATTCTCATTCTCGCTAAAAATTTAAAAATAAACATGCCAGCGGATTTCAAGTCGGTTGACAATTCATCGCCATCTCTGATGTTTGTTGATCATACGTGCTACATTATTCATAACCATTTAACCTCTCAACACGGCTGCGATTCTATTTAATGCGAATTTTGTTATTTCATTTATTAATTTGTTGAAGATACACAAATACAATCGTTATAAAGCGCTTTTTATTATTTTATTCTAGTAAGTACCAAAAACGTGTATTGTAAAAGCGTAGCTTGAACGAAAAAGACATTGTTGTCTTCGAGTAAAGAAGGGCAAAGTGCAAAGTCAAATGGAATTTGTCAAGTGTAAATAAATAATGGCAAAATACGCGTTGTAAGATAGGCGTAGAAAAAGTTTCATTAATGTGTAATGTTTTAACTTGTAATTATGCTATAGCTGCGAGACGTTGAAGAGCGAATGCGAAGAGGAGACCGACAGAATCTTTTTTTCTTTATTTGTTGAAATCCAGTATCTTTGTTTATTTAGATGTAAGCTGTAAAGACTGGTATAGATTACTGTCGATAAACATTCATAAATACATTTTAAAGAGAAAAAAATAAATAAAATGCAACCTGTATATTTTTCAGTATGAAGTCGTCGAGATTCCGAAGTCTCTACTTCCATCCGTCAAAATTAAAGGTTTGTGAATGCGCTGAGCGGTTTGTTAATCACGTTTTTTCGCTTCGAAAGATCACATACAAAATATTATATCACTCGAGTTGAAAAGTTTCTATATAAGACAAAACGGGATTGCATTATCGCTTCAGACATAAATTAAATAATGATGAAAAGAGAATTGTGTAATATTTAATTAGAAGGAACGCAAGTGCAGATTAGTGCAGCTTTACGAAAAGATTCACGATGCTGTGCATGAGAACAAATATTTTCCGGCTGTCGACGAAAGTAGTGTATACGTGATAAGGTGACAGTGTCGTGAATCGTTTTGTTGCTGCTATTCCAAGATGTACAGAAATGAAATGAATGGAAGACAAAAAGACATCGTCGATATCCAAAAATCAAAAATGAATAGTGGTTTGCAAGGAAAGAAGTTAAAAAAGAGAATTTACAGAGAAGAAAGATTAAAATGAAAAATTAGGGAATATAAAGAATGAGTAAGAAAGTGCTAATGAAAGGTGCATGAATATATTCGCTCGAAGCTTGTGAAATCGGGGATGCCATATTATAATAGATGCGCTATATTTTAAACGAACGCAGCCTCATCGTCATTGAATCACATATAGACGCAGACTTCCTAGGTTCTCGTATACTTTATATTTATTATTGTTCATGTTTACTAGAAGTATATATAAATATATATATATAATATATCAGAGATCATTCCCCGAAACACCTATATAATGTCTACGTCTTATATAATAAAAGCAAAATTACAAATTCACATGCTATAGTCTATGTTTTTTATATTTCCATATCCTAAACCTAAAAGTTCAATACCTCAGGCTCTATAATTTTTTATATAATTTTAAACAAAGTTCATTATCTCAGTTTTTTGTCCAGATTATGATTACGCAGGCCCAAAATACAAAAATCATGCCTGAACTTGGTATATACGAGAAAGATGTTTTATTGTAACGCTCTGAATCCAAATCTGAATTCAAAATACGACTTTCCCAGCACGACTTTCTTTAAATACCGTTTTTATTATTAAAAACCAGAAAAAAAGTATTCACATAATTTGCAGGCCCAGGGAAAAAATCAGCCTAATGAAATTATCTGAATGCTTTTCCCTGGATTTCTAGCATTTCCGGATAAAAAATAGTATTTTAAAAAAATCTTCCTGGAAAATTCCTATTTTGACTTCAGTTGTACGTCTCCTGCCGAGAAAAGACCCAATAGAGCTCTCTCATGGGCACAACAGACGTACGGAGCGGGGCAACAGACGGAGGCAATCGGCGTGGCGACGTCTGTCTCGCACTGAAAGTGGCTTGGGGACTATTCACGTTCTAATTTTTTTCAGTGCATTTATCTGCCTCATCTGTATATAATAAACAATTGTTTTGCTTTCTCGAAGAGTAAGCTTGGTAACGGTGAAATTTTTTAACCCCGAGATTTCGATGATTTTCGACATTTCTGAGCTCCCTGATATGTTCACATCATATTAGATTATGTTCACATCATGTTAATTAGTTTAACTTCATTTGTTTACGCGATTTGGATTTAAGTTCGTTTCAACTGCAAGCGTGTGCAGTGACTATACAAAACGCACGGGGAGGGACAAGGAACGAGATTTAGATAAGGCAAAATAATACCATAAACTTTTCAATTTAAAATATAATAATTACTAAAAAAAGGATTTTGAATATAATTTTCTAGATAATTTTGAATAATATATTTATGGAAAATCAAATATGCAGAAAAGATGAAATTATCCACTCTTAAAAGAATGATAGCTGGAAGTAGTGGCTCATTTAAAGACTAGATGTAATTGGTTATTCGAAAAAGCGCGAATATAATTGAATGTTTTAGATTAAAAATGTGCTGGATTTGAATTTTAAACCTTAAGTATTTATAGAACTTCTAAATAATTAAACTGTAATGAAAAACATTTAATTTTTTGCTTAAGACATGTATCTAATTATCTTATCATTTAAACTAATTAAAACTAAATCATAGTGAAAAATAGTGTCCATAATTTCAAAAACAAAATAGTATGCGGGAAGCGCGTTTGAATTTTGCTAGTATATTAAAATATACATTTTAAAAAATTATTTCATGTAATTCATCAATTCTCTTTGAGAAAGCATTCTGCTAAAGCAGCTAGCAGCGGTTTTAACCTGAGAAAATAAAATTTGACTTAATTCGGAATTTTTTTTACACTTACATATAGACAACGATCATTTATTTAAAGACAAATAAAAGCAAACATTTTATGTCATATCGGACTTCTCAATCTGTCTTGGAATTTCTCATAGGAGTACTCTAAAAGCTTGCTCTTCAACTTGGTCATGTTTTCAATAATACCGGTAAGTAAGTACTTCCTTACAGGCTCCTTAATCCACCGAAGCAGGTAAGGAACTTTGAAAATGCAGCGAGGTTCCCCAGACGATATTAACAACTACAGTTTCTATAGCTGATTTAGTATACTGTATTTTCCCTAACATCGGGTCGGCTCGATTCCCCTTACTTTTTAATCCTATTACAAATAACACGAACGCTTGGTTATTTTCAAAATCCTTAAAGTGAAAGCAGCTTATGGTAAAATTCACAACCCTATAAACTCTCAAATATTCTTGCCCTCAAATAACTTTTACTTTAGCTACAGCTTAACAGCTTAAGTTTGGCAATATTTTTTTTTTAATTCAAAAACCAAAAAAATGCTGTTACAACATTATAGTTTGTTATATATATAAGTAGGTAAGCTATGGGGATTCTGGGTCAGGGGCCTTCTAGGTCAACGGCTTTCTAGGCCAAAGTGGCCTAGGGCGTCTGGCTCTGTGAGGCCTGGCCCAAGTCTGGAGCGTTCTGGGCCATCGGCGGGCGGACCGAGGCTCAGCGCGCGAGTAGACTCTCCATCAGAGGCCGTGAATCCTCATAGGTCGGCCGCCGAAGCGAGCCGCCAGCAAGTGACCGTCGAAGGCAGCAACCCGCGGCGAGCTGAAAAATGCTCGCTTTTTATTTAACTTTAATAATTTTAAACAAATCCTGAAAAATTAGAATTATATTTTTTGAATAGTTTTTTTCAACGTTTAAATATTTTTGTGGGCCTCAAAGGGCCGATTGTGGCTCTGAAAAGAGCCGATTTTAAAAATCCAAATTAAATAAGTCGCCTTCGGACATCGTTCAAGCGACTCCTGTCGACGAATCGCATGGTCTTCCATTGCAGTCGTGAGTCATAAATTACTTCTGGCGAAGACTCGTACTCCTCTTCCTCCTCCTCCTCGAGGTCGATAGTTGTATCAGCTTCGTCCTCGTCGTCGAACTCGATTGTCTTATTCAGCTCATCTAGGACGACTGGACAGAATATGATTATTATTTGCACCGGCACCGTTTTCTTTACTGTATAAACGTTGTGAACGAAGGAAGATTATGTTCACCTACAAAATAAAATATGAAGGGCCAGGCAAGTAAATAAAAGGTAACGTTTCTCAATTGATCTTTCAAAAAAATAAAATTGTTTTGAGAAGGTGGTTAGAGTATTAATACCCAAATTCATAGCTGCTGATACGGACTCAAGACGGACTCTAATAAGGTATGAAGCCAGGTTTGGAGAGTATGACTTTTCTTATGTAAAAGATTTCTTGTTTTGTTCTAACAAACTTAATTTATATTGATGGTGGCGAAAGAAAGCGTGTGAGAATTATTAATAATGATTAAAATAGTACATTACGCAACTAGTGCGCAAAATGACCATTCCCTCACGAGTCGAGTTTGGGAAAAAAGAACGAGTCCGGCAGTGACGTATTGCGCACGTATTGCGTATACTATTTTTTCGACACTTACGTGCGGAAAGTTCGAATTCCCGCACGCTCGGCAAAAAGTGTGTGCTCCAATTCGAACTTTCCACACGTCGTATCAAAAAGTGCTGTACGATACATGTTCGGGAAAGAGATTCTCGTCTCGTGTGCCTTTCCACCCTCGCTTCGCTCGGGTGTAAACATCACACGTGACGAAAATATACTTTCCCACACTCGTATCGTAATGTACTATTCCTAAAGACTTGCGCAGAGTTCGATTTTGCGAACCTGAATGAGTGAGCAAAGTATAGCGTATTCCCGCACTAGTGTGCAAAATAAATTTCCACACTCCTTACAGTTCGAAATCGAACTGTGCGCAACTAGTTAAGAAAAATAGTGTACGCAACACGTGCGCAATACGTCATTGCCGGACTCGTCTTTTTTGTCACCCACGCTGCGCTCGGGCGACAAACTCGACTCGTCGGGAATGACCTATTTTGCGCACTAATTGCGTAATGTACTTGTATTTCTTCATAATTTTTCATTTACGTTATTATGCGGCGTAATAATAATGTTTATAGCACGGCGTGACCTAAGTCCGCACTTAAGTCATGCCTACCCGTGCCATAAGTAGTCCATTATTGCACCGTGAGGTTAGCGCACGAGCGTAGCAATCTTCCTACAATGTAATGATTAGATGCTCAGATACGGATATGTTAGTGATAATCCTGGGTAATATAAAGTTTCTAAAACAGCAAGTAGAAGTTGGATGGAGATAGGTGTTGGAAAATCACAAAGAACAATTAATGTAAGCAAATTGTACGTATCATTGGGAGCAAATGTGTGAGATTTCTTACCTGCTTTCCATGCACTACCTGGCTGCGACTTCAATCCAGCTTTTTTCTGAAAAGGGAAAAAACAACCATTTAATTTATTAAGAAACTCCGAAAAATATATGGATGCCTTAATAAATTAAAATAAATATCCTGATTGTGATGATGCGTTAGAAACTGTAGAAGAGTTTCTATGCCAAATGTACGGCTACAAAAAAATTAAAAAAATTAATGAAATTAGTTCAGTCATGTTTTTGAAATCATATAACACTGAAATCTTCAGAACTTCGGGAGCACGTACTCCGAACAGTTTATATTGTACAAATTGGAGCAATGCTCACTTGAAAGAGCCAACACCTTTATCCCCTCTCGATTGTGGATGGAAAGTCGATGAGAATGAGAAATATGACTTTAATTGGTTTAGTTATCAGATCGATAAAAATTCAGGTACATATTCGCAATTCTATTCAACTCGCTACGCTCGTGCGCTAACCTCGCTGTTGAGCAATGGATTGCGCACAAGAAATTAAAAAACTCCAAATACCTTTTATTTTCTTTAGTTTAACAAGATCGTTTTTATTGAACTAATACACTGTAGTGTGAACGGTATGATCGCCGCACAACGAATGAAATAACGAAAAAATCTTCGTCTTCGCCTTTTACATTATCGCTTTTCTTTTATTTTACAAAGTCGGAAGATCGGAGCATACAATCTTTTATTTTAAAGCTCGCAGCAAACGTGCGTGACATACGCTAACTTCACACACTCTCTCTCTCGCTCTCTCTCTCTCTCTCTAATATAATTTAACTGCCAGGGTAGCTGCTCTCGAGGGAGGACTTGCTAACCATTCTGGTGTGTTAGATGCGACTAGCACTAACACGAGGCTGTTGCTGGATG
>JAPYZO010003065.1:0-18926 GCA_030522905.1 Torymus flavipes
TTCATCGGTTCTATTTGCGGTGGCCGGCTAATGCATCGGCCCGTGGGGAGGGGGATTATACCCCGCGGGCTTCTCGCGGAATGAGAGCTGCACCATCGTCTTTCCGCGCTTGCTCCGGGTGTGAGATTATTATTTGTGGGTTGCGTCGATTTTCAGCCGATTGAATTGCAGGATAAGAAGTTGTTGTGGGGTGGAAATTGAATGATTAGTGATTTTATCCGTTAGAGTTATAATGTTTCTGTTTTCTTAGTGTTAATAATTTCCTGTGGAATTAAGATTTTTTGACGAAATAAAGCTTAAAGTTCAGCTTTTACTGCCTAAATTTTGGAATAACTTTTGCTCGTTTTCGCAATGTATATACTTGCAGAGTGACAATCAGTAGAAGGAACATCATTTTTCATAATATTAAACATACCTAGCTGAGATTAAATCGCGCAGATCTCAAGAAGAAGGGCTAACAAGATAGAAGTGCGAACACTAGGCTCCATCTTTAGATATCAGAAATCAACTTTCAAAGCTCAGTTTAATTTCTTCCCGGAGGGTTTGCGCTCTCCTTCTCAGTATTTTTTACCACGTACTTCTGGTTCAAAAGCCATGTTAATGGAAAAGTTGCAATTTTCTCAGAAAAGCAACGTCTATATCCTTAGAAATCTTGAGGCTTAATTAACTATGTGTCAAAAGTATTTTCCCTTTCAAATTGTGAAATCTTTCATCTAATTACCTTGACGTTTCGCTTTTATTTTATAACTGCATCAATTTCAAGAAATTTTCGGCTTTTACAGTAGAGAACATATAGTAACTACTGCAGATTGATTTTTGATAAAAATGCTTCCATTTAATTAACACATTAACTAGAAAATATCATTAATTTCTATCAAGGTAGTAATGATCTTACTTTAATCTTTTTGATACCCATTTATAGACTTTTCCAAGTACAAAATACTTTTATATCTTTCATACATTACTCTTAATTAATTTATCATAACTTTCTTTCTTACCAGTAATTCTCCAATCTTATCGTTCTGAGAAATCGCTAATAGAAGAACAAAAAATGCCCCAACAGAAGAATACAAACAACATCCATTAAGCGGACACATCCCGTAATAAATTTCCGCAAAAGCCCTGGCGCGAACAAAAAGTGAAAACTTCCACGCTCTTCTCGGCGCGAAAAAAAAGCAGACCGATGGAACATCGCTCACGTCGGCGGCGCTGGCGTCGGCGCGAACTTCATCAGGGGCTTTAATTTTCGAGCTTATTAAAAACTTTTAACTTTTGTCCTGCGTATACGGAAGCTACTCTCCGACCCTCGCAAGCATCACGGCGGGATCTTATACGCGCCACGTGTATACGTATACTAATTCCCTCGGCCTCCTCCCTAACAAAATGCTAACGATTAACTCTCAAAGCGCGAACGGCTTTTCCGAAAATTTTACACGCGCGTGGAGTATAGAAGGGCGGCGTGCTGCTAAATATTTATATAAAAGCCGGCCGCCGGCGCTCAGCTCTTGTCCGCGTATTTCCATTTAGCGCGCCATGAATATTGTCGCTGGGCTGGTACCTTATGGCGCTGATATCTCGTACTTAGTGCGCTATACAGGGAAGATTAAGTAAAGTCGCCAAGGTACGCGATAAACATGGAGTACACGAATTTTACACTATTCACGAGAGCGGTGCTTTATGTAGTTGCGTTCGAATATTCGTACGCAAATAGAACACTGTGATTATTGTACTTAAAATATAATACGTTGTTCTCTTAGGTAGACACGAATACTTGAATAATGCCGAGGTTATAGTTTTCAATTTGAAACCCAAAAAGTTACTGCGAATGTTTTAATCATATAAAAAACGTGAAAATTAAAACCTGTAATAAAGTGAGTATCCGCTAGAGAAATTCTAAAATTGATGTCAGTTCACGTGTCCGCAATTCTCCTAATCTAAACTTTGGATTAGCAAGAAGCTTCTCTCGTTCTAGTAGCAGTGAAACAAAAAATTTCATCTGCATATGCAAAATCGCGCGCTTATGCATGATCTACTTTTGAACTAGAAGTGGAATAACGGAGCGTTAGCCTGGAAAATATATTTCAAGGTAATCGATCATAAATCATTCGAGCTTATATAAGTATACTGCCACAATAGTGCAAATATTATTCTTTCAAAAGTTATGTTTATATATACCTATCTCTGAACACACGAAAAAATTGAAACCTCTATTTTCTACAGTCATATCTCCACTTTTCGCTTATATAATAGGCCCAGCGCAAATAATTTCCAATTAACTTGTCCATCTCGAAAAATTCGCGGTACCATTGCGTTCGAGCGCACGTGTTCAATTTTTCTCGTTGTAAATTTACGTAAAAAAGACCGAGAAGCCGAACAAAGGACTCAGCATTCGAACAGCTTCCCTCTCCCCGTGAAATAGAGAACTCTCTCTCTCCTCTCTCTCTCTCTCTCTCTCTCTCTCTCTCATAATAGAGTCATAACGTAATTGCGGGATGGGCACCTGTCGCAGGCAGGCGAAAATTGTATATTTCAGCCTATTGAAGCTTCCTGTATATTAACGACGTCGAACTTCCCGAATGAAATTTTTCTCTTTCTCCTCGGACAAAAGAACTGCACGCTGTTACAGTGCGAATGGACTTGGACGAAATCCCGAACCGATAGCATCACACGCATTATCGTCGAGTTATTTATCGCCGAGGCCGCAAATTTACACTCTAATTTCTCGGCGCGGTATAACGCGGAGCTAAGAGAATGCCGCGCCAAGTATGAGCGTGTGAGAGGAGGGACGAGAAAAAAGCCGCGTAATAAAGGGCCATTTTCGCCGGATCCAGCGCGGAATTGCGGCAGGATATCGCCCGAGAGTGAAAAAGCGGGAGGGAGCGGCGCGCGGGGGGTAATTTAAGTTCCGCGAGCGCCGTGCATAATATTTCATGACGGTCTCGCGCGAGGGAGAAAAAGTATAGCTCGGCGATGTCCCTCTCCTCCCTGCTTCTTATTCTTCTTCGTTGGGATGGAGGGACATTTGTTTGCGCGTTAGGCACGGGAGCTTGTTGCGCCGCCGTCCCAGCCAAGTTTTGACAAACGCGACGAGAGAGCGTTGAACGCTCTTTCAGGAAAGGTCGAAGGCTGAGAGGGAGATTTTCGTCGTAAATCTTGTTTGCGAGAACAATGAGATAGAACGGTACGGTATTATTGAATTGAATTTCGTTTATAAAGACGTGTTAGTTAGTAATTAAGCTACTTAAAAGCTTCACATTCTGTAAATTTTACTTACTTTCTCGTAATAATGTTGGAGTCAGTGGGGAAAAACATATTTCTCAGTATATTGCGTATCGGCTAAAGCAGAACAGAGGGGAACCAATACCAGAAATCATATCGGCGCGTATAGCCGTCGGAAAGATCGGAGAAATGAAGAAGAGTAAAGCGAGTAAGAGCGAGTAAAATCCAGGGAGGAAAGCGACGAAGGGAGTAAAAAAAGTCGAGAAAGAGGAGAGGATATAGTGTGAGAAAGCGTATATGAGAGCGCGAATAGGAGTAAGTAAGGAAGGGAGAAAATCTTGGTCATTTTATATACCGGGAGTTTTTATTTTTTCGCGCGTGCAGAGGCGACGGTAACCCACGGCAGGATGAGAGCAAAAAAATGGAACGGGAAATTGCAGAAAGGATTTGAATATCATTTGCAGCTGAGTGCATAAGAGTTCCCTTCTCGCGATGGGATATTTGTCACCCCAAGCGCGCGCGCGCTCTCGTGGTTTCTCCTACGATTGTGAATTACTGCGCGCGAGAGGTCGGAGATGGTATTCTCGAATAATTTTCGTAAATGAATTATTGCACTAACAATGTGAGTGTATCTTGGAGAACTGTAATGAAGATGTTTTGCTAAATGATTTACAATTTACGATGGTTTGAAACGAATTAACAAAGGTGCAAGTGAAACAAAATTTAACTTCTTGTATGAATATGTATGAAAAAATTATCGGTACTATCATATGCAAATTTCCGGTATATTATAAACGGTATATGAATAAGATACGATTATGAAATTGATTTACCCATTACGCAGCCATGGTCGTTAATATAACATAATAATAACATCAAGTAAATAATTTATCAGTACGAACAGTCGATCGGTTTCAGGGAAATGTAATCAGTTGCGTCGTTAGTTAAATATGAAAAGTCATAATCGTGCATGCCAAATATTCTGTTTATGCATCTGCATTATAGATAAGTTCTCCTGTCATAATGAATGCATAATAAAGTCGTAGATTAAACGCATAATAGCATTACGTCCTCGGAGAATTGATGTGCCGAAATTAATTTTGAATCATAATGTGAAAATGAAATTTGCATATAACTTTAATACGCCATTCATTTTATAAGTCGACATCAAATGTAGTTTAACAACAATAAATGTATACGTAATGATTTCGCATATTTGCTTAAATTCATCTCCACAATTAAAAAGGCTGCAATATACATACCAGCAATAAAATACTCTCAACAAAAAGAAAAATATCACGATAATTATAGTTCGCTCTTATTAGCCCCCCATAGAAAAGTCCGCGTCGTCACTTTATAAATAGCGAGCGCGCGTAAAATAAAGCAAAGCGAGTAGTAGTCAGATGGAGGGCCGAAGGTCGTTTGCCCCTTAATACAACGTCTTTCTCAGCGCCGCCGGCTGCTATACTTACGCCGACGCAAATTTTCTCTGCACGGTAAACACCTCAAGCTCCCAGTACATTAGCGTCCGTGAAAATTGGCCGATCTCGCTTGGCTTTGCTACACTTCCACGCGGCAAAATTCGCGGCGTCTGGTAGCTGTCGGCCAACATAATTACCGAACTGTCCGACTCGACGGATTAATCTGCAAAAATTACTCCGTCGGAATAATATATAACCGAGTAATTGACTTGACAATTTGTAAAAATAATATCCTTTAAAATTGCTTGAATCCTCCATTACCGTAACTTCTCCTTATTCGGTGCGCCCAATCGTATTTCCTCACTCACTCCAGCGACGCATTTATACCATGCGATATTCGAAACGATATCTTCACGTTTCGCCGACGTCGAGAACTAATGATTTACAAATTATCCTCCGAAATAGCATATACGACAAAGCACAAAAGCCATGCCAAGAGAAGAATACGCGGGTATGTATCGAAAACGCTGAAATAGGAGATACGCTGAGCTATCGAACGACGCGCGCATGCCCATAAGTTACTTATCAAATTTGCGTGCAACGCTCGCTCGCATGAGTATATACCCCGCCGCTCGTGTCTCAGCGTCTGCGAGCTTTCGCGGATGAAATACATCCGGAGTCATGGAGAAATGAGAAGGAAGATTTGTTCATAACTTTTACGACGCGGCGTCGTCCTTTTTCGCGAGGGGGATCAGGAAAAAATGCGCGCGTGGATATATAGCGCGAGGCGATAAAACTCGCCCCCGTAATATCACTGCCGTGAGAGGGAGAGAACTATAGCTGCACATACATAGGCCCGGGAGCAATTTTGTGCGGCCGTATGTTTTCTACCGTCCACTCGTGTACACAAAAATACGGGAATGCGTAAGTCAGTGTGAAAGTTTATTTAATTCATTGATATTGGCAACTCTTCACTCCGTTATTTTTCTTGTAAAATAGCGTTTATTGCTTACAAACTTCAACTACCAAGAGAGCCGCATCATAAAAATTAAAAAAAAAGCGTTAGAGGTTTTTTTGAGGAAGGTAAAGTGAGCTTCGATGATGATTCGGGAATTACAGCTCTTGGGTGATGGTCGTTGAATTTGAAGCGTACTTGAGCGTAGCTCGACTATTTTGTGAATTTATTGGTTTCGTTATGCGATGGAATTCATAAATGAAAGCTTCTAAAACACTTTAAATGTGAGTATGTAAATCAACATTTGAGTAAAGTGTGCTTCATTATTGAATTCCCATTTAAAAATCAATGTTTTTGATGAAAGTATATTAAATTTGATTAGCATTGAAAAAAATTCGAATAAAAGCAAAAAAGGTATATCTTTAGTTATTTCGTAGTAAAATATAGGGTATAGCTGTAGCGCCATTATATTCCGTATTATGAAAACAGTGTAATATTACCTCCAGAATTAAAAAGAAAAAGGAAATGACATGCAAATTCTTCCCTGCGCTTATTAATATTTTTCTTTGTAAATTTTTAATATTATTAAAGAAGAGAATTTTCATTTCGGCACCGACGCAATATACTACAACGAAACAAAAGAATCTAAAACGAGATTTCGCACCCGGCACTGGCTTAATATTCTTTCAATTTCGAACGAAAAATTCTCCCATATACTGCCAATTACAGAGAGATCCAGGCAAGATTCGAGAAAAAGCAAATAACTGGGACAACAAACAGCATATAGTGGCTGGCTCGCACTCGAAACAAGCGAGTCAATCGGAAAAGTGTCGCCCAGTTTTTTTCCCCTATCCACACATTCGCGCGCGCGTTCGCAGCCTCGTCGACCTACATATGCATTGCGCACTACCGCTATACTACCATCGCGACTTTTCGCAGCCTCTCAGCGTGCGCGCAGTAGCGTCTTTTGTCTCCCTTTCTCTTCTTCTCTTTCTGCGCTCTAAAATTTCGACGGACGACGGAAAATCCCCGCGCGTTTATGATAGTCCTCGAGTGAGCGGCTCGCTCGAGTGGAAATCGCGCTGCTTTTATCGTGAAAAACGGTCCGCGTGAGGCGGTGCGGCGGCAGTGACGTTAAATCTAAACCGTAACTTTCAGTGGTCGCGCGCGCGAGGGAGAAAGACGCGGGAAAATTTTACGACTGCCAGCGAGGTCAAGTCAAAGGATATAAAGTTCTCGTACGCCTTCGTTTCTTCCTTCTCCTTTTTTCTCCTCCTCTCTTTCTCTCATTCTCTTCCGTCTCGCTCGTTTTTCACAGTAAATCGCGAACGTCAAATTAAAGAAAATGAAGTTTCGCTCGACTAGCTCCACTCGCGTGCGCGTCGTTAGGACACGAGGGAGATCGAACGATAATTAGGATCTAACCGTCGCAACGCGAGTGAATCCGAACTTTTAGCGACACGCCCTACTCCTCGGCAATAAGCAATCTTGTGGATTTTCTTCGCGGCTTTATGAGATATATTACGGCCGCGTGTGGCGGGGTAAATTGTCAAACACGGCGGTGGCGGGCGAGTAAAAATTTTATTGCCGTTAATAAAACTGGCGCGCTAGCGCTATGTAATGAACGGCATCGCCGCGGTAATTATATACTGCAGTGCGCGAAATGGCGGATAGTTTCTTGTGTAAACTCGTTCCGAGTAGAGAGCGGCGCTGTTCCTGGAAAGATAATTTAGAAATATAAGGTTTACCGGATAAAAACTTATAGATTGGAAGAATTATAGAACGTCGTAAAGTATTTTATACTGTAGAAATAAAGGATATTGTAATATCGGTAACAGTATTATGGACAGAAAATGTAATAACTTTGAGACTTCTGTATTGCACGAGTATAAATCGAATGAAATAATACTTTTTACGTACATTTCTTTCGAGACGTTTTCAACATCGTAAATTCACATCCAATCATTCGTATATGTTTGCTCCCTATAACTTTTATTTCTCTTTGACATTTTTGTGATACTCATGTTAACTTGAAAATGCGACTTATTTTGAAAGTTTACTAATAATAATCTAATGTACGTTACATATTATTTCTATTTCTGCTATGTACAACTAATCTTTGGTGGATATCATGTATACATTCACATTTATGTTACAAGAACAAAATCGCAAGACAAATTACCTGGCACTTGAATTTTAATCCGCACCGTCTCGACTGAAATTTCGTAAATTTCTTCACATTTTCCAGTCTACAAGACGCGTGGCTACAACCGGGAGAAGCCGGGGGCGTAAAAGCCCAGGATAATAGCCTGGAGATCCGTCTAATGAGGCAGCGAGGGAACGGAATAATAGAAATAATGCGTAACCCGTCAACCGGGAGAAATACCGGGGCGCGCGCGAGCGCAATAATAAGAAAAGGTAGGAGAAAGGAGAGAAATGGCGCGCGGGGTGTACAAATGCGCGGCGGACCGCAACGACGCGCGCGCGCGCGAAAGGGGAGACAGAGCTGGGGCGCGAGTGAAAAATTCGCCACTTTGTACCGCGATATTTTTACTTCCCTTTCGCTCGCACATGTATACGTGTACGCGGGTATGTGTGTAACTGTTGTAGAGCGTGTGGTAGTCAGGCGGTGTCAAAACGATGCGGCGACGACGAGCTTTTTCGGCAAAATTGTCTGTGGGAGGTGGCTTACATAATTTAAGCGATAACAGTCTGATAATTTTTATGTGAGTATAGGATATTTGGTATTCTGAAAAATGTCTGCACTTGAAGCGTTACTACAGTAACGTAATTACAATTTACTTCTAAAGAGTGATACACACAATATAACTTTAATGGAAAGTCATACATTTTTCTCTTTCTCTTTAAATCTTTTGGAAACCATATAAACTTCAATGCGAAAACAGTCTATAATTCATAAGTAGCACGATTTAGTTTTAATTTCGTCAAAATATCCTTTACAAGCTATATGAAAAAGTGTTTTTGATCAGTAAGACTCACACTACGAAGTTGCAAACATTTTTGGATCACCGTAGTACTACAACGAAATTCAATCCCTGCCCCGTTCACACCGGCCGCACCGAAAACGCGCAAACTCGACTTTTCAATGTCCGCACGTATATATTCCCGCCGTTGTTTTCCACGACGCGGAGACCTGCAGCAACTACCCTCAACCGAATACCCTATGGACGAGTTTCCGCGCGCCGCGCGAGTTTTGCAAGCGCTCGCGAAATATCAGTCTGCAGGCGCGCGGGCGCGCGCGTGCCGTTTCCGGTTTCCGCGAATCGAAAACGGAGGCACAGGAAAGTTTCGTCTAGCGGCATTGTGCCGAGGACCGGCATTGTCCGACATATTTTGCACGTTAGCTGCGTGCGTCCGTATATATAATCCGGCGTCAGTGCAGGGCGCAGGTGGCGCATTATCAGGCGTTGACTTATTCGCGCGTATATTTTCTGGGAAGCGGGAAAGAGATGAACAATAAGAACGGTAAAAATCTATAGTCGTTGGAACGAAATGAATGATAAGCGAACGAAGCGGCGAATCAATATTTACCGACGTTAATTAAATTCGCTTCTTGCGTGCATGGAGGATCAATCTCGTTTCAACTGGTTTTATTAAGGCTAGTATTTATTCATTGTCGAGAGCGATCGTTTTGTTCTTCAAAGTGGAAAAAGGAAGAATAATTAGCGCGAAATAGCGGGCCGGCGCGCACTGCGTCACGGCGCGACTTACGCTTGCTTACCATTTAAATGAGAATTTGAAGTGAAATCGATTATAAGACTCCTAAATTTAGAATGTTCATTAAAATGGAACACTCTGCTAGACGTATTCATTTAAAAATCAAATTTTTCGCCCCGGGCGGGGGGCAAATTCATATCCGCGCGCACGCTACACCGGCGACATACTGTGCTTCCTGAATATACAATTTTTTTTTTTATTTCACTTTAAAAACGCATTGTTTATTTTTTGATCGGAGATTTGTTATAAAACATGACCCGCATTGGATATGGCTTTTTTGTAGATTGAAGTTTAACAAAGTACAATGGTAAATTGAAATACAATTCTTTGAACTCCCATATTGACAAGTTTTGTGCTCTGGAATTGGATCATGAAAGTTAATTCTTGGAAAAAACTCTTCGTACCAATCCGATTCGCGTTTATGGAATATAACATTTTTATTTTTCTATGATTTCAATGAATTTCAGACAAAAACGAAACGAATGTGCATATCGTAGAAGAGTTGATGAAAACTGTTTTTTACAGTTTCAAATAATCGAATATTTTTGAGAACGAATTTAATTCCCCTTTTTATTCATCATTCAAATTATCTTAAAAGTATCTAAACTCTAAAAATAAAGAACAAGTATTCTTTTTAATTTTATAACTTTAATCGTCAGCTTCAATATTATTGATGTGAATCTAAATTGCAAATCAACATTTTCCGTCGAAAATCAAAACCCTGTATCAAACCTTCCGCCACACCTTCGTTTTAATAATTCACGCACTCAACTGCTTCCGGCAAAACTAAACCTGACATTTGAGAAGCCATCGCGCGATTAATGAGCGTGAATACGCAGACGCTGCAGAGCACCGCCGCGTGCGTCTATATATCCGACATAACGTCGTTACGAGTTGTGCGCTATACCGCAGTAGTTAATTCCGATCTAACCGAAGCAGAGACTGATTGGACTTTTTCGCGTTAACACGCAAATGCCCGTTTATGGGCAACCGCGTAAAGTCGGCGAGGTGATATAGGTTCGCCGATCGTTAAGCCGGCATTATACAAGAAAGAAAGAACGCGCGCAGATATAATTTAACGCCGAGGAAATGAGTAGCTGTTTTATACGAGTTTCGGCATATTCTTCTCGAGTCACGGGCAAAGCCTGATAAATAACCGAGTTATTTTAATTGCTAGAGAGAGAAAGCGATGAGCGGCATGGAAACGGAGGCGAGGCCCGCTTAAGACTTTGGGCTTAGGCATCGTCCGCGCGCAACGAGGGTTCGGCTAACAAGCCTCATTTTTTATCGGTGTATCAACTGAGATTATACTTAAATTAATCAGAGGGTTTTTCCGATTTTTCTTTTTCTAATTATGAACGTATAGCTGCGTTAAAAGAATGCAGGCAATTACTGATATTTTATACATTACATCGGTGGAATTAGTATTGTGCATTATTATAAAAGAAATGTTCATTTATCGATCCACAAGGCATTGTATATAAACTGATATTTATAGTAGTGTAGTGTGTAAATTCCAAAGCCGATTGAAGAGCAATACTTTGGATATTATTGAACTCGATCATAAATTGAAACTGATCCATCTATGTATATACGAAACATATTTCATTTATTTGCACAACCGCCACGCAGCGCTTTGTTATAGACGTTCCGCACTCATCAGACAATGAAAGCGTATGCTATACGTATTTTACTGTAATTGATTTCAATATTAAATTAAAAATATTTTTAAAATAGGATTACATTCAGATTCCAAACGTTCTAATGGTATCACGTGTGTATTTTGCGCTTGAACCGCATATAATATAATATATACCAAAAATTTTCCTTTCTACGATCGCAAAACTCTTTCACAGCGAGGTAAGCAAAAAATGTACATCGATAAAGTTTTTAATGTATAACAGTACAATGCGCGCAACGACAACAACTGCACTTTGATAATCCAGGCGGCTTTCGCATTACACCCGCGCTAACGAAGTCGATCCGCATAAGCGCTCGCGCATTAGCGAACGAGAAACTCGACGCTATGCCAGCAAAAGGTATATATACTTATACCATAGTTTTCATTCCAAGATTACGATTAACCCGCGAAAAGTCGCGGAAGGCGTCTTCGCGATATGAGAGAGCGGGCGAATTGTATATACATATATATACACACACACCATGCAATTAGTAATCCTCCAGGGAGAGGCCATTCGGTCGCTAACGATTGGTAATTTTCCGCTTGGGCCAATTACGCGAGTTTTAACGATCTTCGGGGCGCGAGTGTCTGAATTCGTAAGAGAGCGGATAAAGTCGCGCGCGCAGGTATAGCTGCTACTGCACCTGTAATATCGGGGCCAATCGCGGCGAGTTTGCGCGCGCCGCGGCCGCGAGTCGAGTGGATCGCAAACATCCAAGTGCAATTTTCCCCGTCGTTCCGCGTATAACTTTTCGGCGCGAGTACTTTCGTTTGCCAGCTCGCTGGCGAACAAGCCGTGGTTTGACAAATAATTACTTTTTCACGGGCGAGTGTTCGATGGCGCGATAGATTCTCGCGCGCGGAGCCGCAATTCGTGGCTCTGCATTCGGGAGTAGTAGTAGTGGCTGGCTTGAAAGTGCTTTTGCGTGCTGAAATTTAATGACCAACTTGGAAAGTTTCGCTACAGCTGAAAGTAGCAAAAGTACGTTAAATAAAAAGAAAGAAGAATAAGGGGAATTGCAATTATAGAATAGATTTCTTTGGTAATGGGTCGTTCGTCTTGCAGGTCATTGGTTACTTTCGAGTAATTTATAATTGAGGTTTATAATTTATAATTTTATTAAACTAATTTAATAATACAATTTAAAACGATATAGTCGCATATTATATGCTTATAACATTTTGAATACCTGTGAGAGCGAAGTTTTTGAAAATATTTTTATATTGAATTATGTAAGAGTGAATTTATGTGTTAAATATTATAGTTTATCATTGTAAAAAGGAAAAACCTGATTGGAGATATAGGCATTCCAATCAGAATGTGATTAGTATGAATAAACTCACCAAAAAGCGCTAAAATCCTGCAACCATATAAGAATCAACCAACAATAAAATAAACGTAGGTACTGCATTTACATCAACAAGTTATAAATTATATATGACAACACAAAATGAACTCTTCATACTTACGTCTCCAAAACTATCTGATTCATAAATAATTACCGCTTGCAATTTTTGGAACTTAATAACTTCAGCTTTTAAAACAAACGCGTGTACCGAACACCTACTAATAGTACATATCGCCGGTACAATTCCATTTTAAGGCTGCAGTTCGCTTACATGCTACCCGCTGAAAATCGATCATATATATACAGTATACACGGATGCGCTTGTAACGCGTCGCGGATCGCCACTCGCGGCCAATAACAAACAGGGCGCAGAATCGCGTACACAACGCGTGCGATAGCAGAAAAGCTCCCTGGGCACTTTGATGCACGCGTGCGCACACACGCATATGTATATATACCTACGTACCCCCGCATTAGTTGCCGTATGTAATGTATTGTTTCAGCGTTGCAAACGCGCTCATGATGGTAACGGCCGGCAACTTTGTGCTTCCTGTATGTATATGTATACCATCGGTCGACAGACATTTGACCTTAATTACGTGTTAGGATATCGTTGTCATTGAGAAACGGTTGGTGTGCACTCGCGCGGAGGATCAGTTCAATCATCATATCTTTCAGTCTGGTATAGTCTATTGTGACAAATGGGTTTTCGTTGAGATGAGAACTTATACTGAGAACTGTTTTAAAGAATTATTGGTTTTTTTATTAAATGAAATATTATGTGGCAGTTGTTATCAAATTCTTCGTAATTTTAAAGTAAATTGCATATGAATGTATAAACCTTTTGAAATTAAAATCATTTTACGCTCGCAATGGAAATCCAATATTATTTTTAGTTTGACTTTTATGCGCTCAATTCTAAACTAGATATTATTTATTATTTATTATTTGTTTATTTATTCAGTAAACGTTGGTATATTAACAAATTAATATAGCCATAGTAGTGAAATATGAATTGCTTTAAATACAGAACGTTTCATATTACCTGTTACTGCACTTATGACAAAATTAACGTGACCCTATTGCGAGTGACATAATAAATTATAATACCATTTCAAACTTTGTAGCTAAACTGTAATAACACTGCTCTCCGTACACACGACAGAATGAAAAAAAAAACAAACACGCGCATTAATAATGACGGCCACGCGCCCACCGAACCCCCTTTATTTATAAACAAATCACGTGCGGTGCACCTGAAAATAGCGAGCGCCACGTTAAATCTCTCCATAAATCACCGCACTCGGCGCACGCACAAACGCGCTACACGTAGTATAGTGCAGGAGGAGGGGGGAAGCATCGAAGAAAGAACAGAAAAACACGAGGGACGAGAAGTATAACACGCGCTCGCACGGCGGGAAAAAACAATAATTCCTCTCTCTCCTGCTATCAAGCGACGGGGGAATCGTTAATACTCGAGAAAGAGGAAAGCTCTCTCGCGTGTCCCGCGAGAATTCGCCTCGAGCCGCGCGGCGAGCGCGTAATGTTTAAAAAATCGCCGTAGCAGCAGCATCCGGCAATTTGCCCCGGCCAATAAAGAGATCCGCCGTGTATTACAGTGCCCGTGGCGATGTAGGTATAGTAGCTACTCGCGATCGCGCTTATGGATGTCAAGTTGCTCTGCTTCTCCGCGCCGCGCGGGTAATTGATTCGCCGGAGCACGCGGTCTTTACGTACTTGCGGCCCGCGCACGCGCCTTCTCGCTACGGTCATTTCCTTGGCTTGATTGCTTTTGCGTGCTGTTTTATTGCTATAAATGTAGTTAACGCGGACGGCCGAATGCTGGATAAATATTGGTATACGAAGATGCCCGGAAATACGTAGAAATGAAGTTTGCTCAAGATTGAAATTTTATTTTGCTTACATTGGTTCATTTTCTATACGAGTTTTTTAATTTGTGAAGGTGAGTGTTTACTTTGAATGTGATGATAAATAAACCGTATAGTTATCGTAAATTTTACACGGACAGAAAGAAATGAGTAAAAATTACCAAACTGTCAAGTAACCTGGAGTCAGACCTGAAAATCCAAACTTTTTACTAAACTTTTTGGCAATTTTTCCTACAATTTACAAAACTTTTAGTAAAAAGTGCCAAAAAATTTGGTAAAATGTTTGGATTTTCAGATTTGACTCCGGATTACTTGACAGTTCGGTAAAAATGATCAAACTCTTAGTAATTTTCACGAATTTCTTAACCCCGTGTATTAGTTTACGCTGCATATATACCTCGCTCCCTCATTACCATTATTATCAACCATTTATTTCTAAGGCTCTATTACACTCCATCACCGAAAAAAGCTCGCGCCTGAAACTTTTAAAATTACAGAGTGTGTTCCACGGCAAGTCCGCACATTTCACACAACTGTAGAACTTAATTCTTGAACTTTCTAAAATATTCCGCAGATAAGAGGCAGTGAGAGTACACACATATATACACACGCTCGTGTCTCGCAAGTGCACCTTAATCACGAGCTTAATGCAAGATACATAAGATACACGCGCGCATACCTGAGGCTTATCTTTAATTTAAGAGAGAGCGCGAGAGCCCCTACGAGGGTTGATGGAGAAACATATATAAGCGCAATATACTGGAGGAGATATATATACCGCGCTGCCGTTTCAACAATCGATTAAATTCATCAATCCGTATCAGAAGCCCGCGTGCAGAAGTTATACCCGGCTCTATCTTATAAATCATTCTAATTAAGAACGCGGATAAGGATCGAGTTTTTCATTATCCAGTGAAAAATCCTCGCTCGACTGTGTATATATACGTATATACTCACAGCAGATCCGCGAAATACAGGGAGTAAACCTGCCCACTTTCGCGATAATTACACGGCCTTCGCAGCATACTTACACCGCGCGTGTACCGAGATGAAAGAGATGAAAAAAAAATCATCCCGCAATTAATAACAGTAATAAACGCGGCAATTCCTTCCCAAAGGGGAAATTCCTTCCTAGAAACTCTATAGCGCGCGCATCGCGCCGTCCTCAACATCGTACCCGCCGCGCTCGCGGTATACTTTAGCCTCATTAGCAGCACGCAGCAGTGCAGCTTCGACGCGAAAAATCGCCAGGAGGAGGAGGGAGAGATGCGTAACCGAGTAGACGTATAATATGTACTGTATACACCTCTGTACGCGCGCGCGCACTCGTGGAACTGGTTTTGTATATCTGCGCACGCGCTGCGACGACGACGACGAGGGAACCCGACACCAGCGGCTAAACCGCGGAAATCGAGAGCTCCGCCGTGTGTTTCTCTCTTCTGCGCGGCGCGCTTTTGGCCTCGCCGCGTGACTTGTGCGACTGTCCGTATACGGATATATATGTACGTGTGTGTGTGTGCGTAAGTATATATAGGAGCAGTAGTCGCTATACTGACGGCTGTTGATAATAATGAGCGATCTCGAGCGAGCCCGTAGGAGTATTGCACGCCACGCTGATGCGTGGAATGTGCGTCGTGTGAGCAAGTAGAAGGATAATTTACATGCACGGAGCGGGGGAATAGTTGGCAAAGGCTGATTTTCATTTTTACAAAGAGAATTAGAATAAAGTTGAAGGAGCACGTGGAATGCACAATTACTTCCTACGACGGAGGGAGTTACGGATTAATAAAAAATATACATTTAATATTAGTATCTATGTTGAACATTTATTTGATCTCTTTAAAGTGTTTTAGATTCATTTGTTATTTGTAATCATTATAGATAAGCGGAAATTGTTTAATAAAATTTTTTATGACAGTTATTTTATATACGGTAATTATCTTGCGAGCATTGAAAAGGCAAACCTATCTCATTAATTTTTAATTTACAAATGTGACATTACACGTTGAAAATGGTTATTTGTATAATTAAAATTTCAAATTTACGCGCAGAGATAATTAAAAAGAGTGCTGAAGATGAAGAAGGATTAGAAAGTAAAATATTCTTCTCGCGTCTCTTGCATAAATAAAGTGCTGTACGTTCCAAGTTTGCAAATGAAATGTGTTTTTGTCTTTGTATAGTATTGTAGAAAATATTTTCACGAACAATGTAATTATCATTTCACATAAATTTTCCGTAATAATATATTTGTAGATATTAATATGATTATATTAATATGATAATAAAAACTTTTTAATTTTATAAATTTATTTTCCTCTGAAAAATACTTTGAAAGTCGTAATTCAGGATCAACATTCTTCCGTAATAAATTTAAACTGAAAAGTAAGCACTCGTAAAAGGATTTATTATACCAACAGCCCACCGAAACACAATTATTTCGATAATTAAAATATCAAAAATAAATGGTCATAAAAATTTACTCTCCTATATCCGAACGAACAATGGAATTAATTCCCGGCCGTTACCAAAACGAATCCACGTACAAACAATACTCGGCTCACGCGAAAAAGGCGTCGCAATTTCACATCGCTCATCCAATTAATTCAAATTTCCACTCAACGACAAAAGTCTTTCGTTCCATAAACTCTGGATAATCGCAAAATATTCGATACATCGCGATCGCAGTCGCTCTAGTGAAAAGGATCTTACAAGTCTGCGGTCATCGTAAAGCGACCCTGACGTATAGTGCGCAATAAGCCTCGACATATATATATAAAATAGGTATAGCGCGCGCTACTCGAGAGCGACCTCGACAATGATTGAAATGATCCAATTTCCCGGATAAAACGCGGCCCATCTTGCGTGTATGTATGGGGTATACGAGACCCCGATAAATCATGGCTTTTCTGTCGCTGGCTAAAATTTGTGAGGCGAGGGGCTAGGGATTCTCTATACGATGGCGTGTTTATCGCATCTCATGGGTTGTGTTCTATTCGTGAGCGTGTGTCTCGAGGCGTGAAGATCAGGGCCATGTGTTGACGATTTTGGATTTTTCGTTGGGGTAGAATCGAGGAAATCCATGGAACAGCTAAACCCCAATGATTGATTTACAGCGAAATATTTGATTTAAGTTTTTTTATCTGGCTGACGCATATATACGGGGTTTAAGAATCAAATTAAATTTGCAGATAAGAAATTAGCGGGCAAACTTTTTCTTCAGCTTCTACAGATTTGCGTCTGTTTTCAACGAGTTAATCCTCAATCTGAACATTTTATTTGAAATAAAAATGAATTTTTTGCAAGTAATGGTTCGTTGAGTTTTAGATAGTATTAAGAGCTTTATAAGCCGTTTTAAAAAAATAAAATTATGATATAATATTAAAAGGGTTCCTTTATTTAAGATGATAAATACTATTGTATGCGTGTAGGTACTTTACGTTTTGTTTTGGAAAATTTGTAAAAATTTAGCCATTGATTTAATCTATTGTAAAATTTTGCAAATCGTTTTCTACAACAGTGTCATCAGATTGGCTGCCTTTTCAAGCTAGATTATTTTACATTTATAGCACTTTCCGAGAGCCGCATTCCAGTATCAGTTTTATAGCCCTTTTTATTATACCAGGTTTTATACCTTTTTGGTGCATGGTTGCAGCTGGTCATAAATAAATGCAATTTTAAGTTACATTTGAATATTATTAAAGTTATTTCTGACTATCTTTCGTTTAGCATAAATCTTTTTAAATTGCTTTTTAATACTGATTTGTGAAGAATATTGTCTGGTACATACTTTGAAAATGTTGAAACTTTTGTTAACGAAGAATGTTTTAAAGTGTGCTCAGTTACACGACTTCTCATTCTAAAATTTTTGATATTTAAAATTTGTGAAAAGTGCCCATTACAATGCTCTTTTTTCTTACTCAATATTACTTTTTAAAGATGCTTAATGGAAATGGAGTAAAGTAAATTGTTTGCATGACGAATGCTACAGTTTTATCGATATTTCTCGTTATAGTGTGTACACAAATTTAATTAGTCAATTTGTCTAAAATAGAAATGTATGAACGAATTATTAGAGAATGTCACTGAAAAAATGACGATTGAACAATTCACACACGATATGCCTCATTGAAACCATTCAAATGAATTTTAATTATTCGCTGTGACAATATCAATAAAACGGATTACTTGAGCCAGATTTTCCTTTGGCTGAATTTATATTAATGACCCAATTATAATTCATAAAAGGACAATGGCCACCCCTTCTTCATATTTCAAAAAATTTTCATCAAAGAACGCCCGCGCACCGCGAATATTACGTAGAAAAAAAAGAAGATTGATCAGCTATCGTATATTAGGATGCCTTTCTTTCAGCGGCGGTCTACCGTTTCGAAAGGAAGTTATTAAAACTTTTGGACAGCCCGTGACGCTTTTCATATATTTCTCTCGGGTATCGAACAGTCGACATAGACATACGCAAGAAGCATAATCGCGTCGCTGAATTTCCATGTCATTATGCCATCGAGGCGCCTGTACATCATCCTTTCGACGCTTTTAGTATAATGTAAAGGGGAACGTTTTTGCCCATCGCGACGTTGTCGTCGTCGTCGTCGTTCAGTGGATATGATAATTTTCCGCATCGATCCGATGGATTCTTCCTCCTGCGCGCGATGCGTG
>JAPYZO010003067.1:0-16392 GCA_030522905.1 Torymus flavipes
TCTTGACTACTCAGACGGCACTGACCAGGGTATTTAATTTAATATTCAAAATGAAATTTTATCATAAGTATTCGTTTAGCAAAAGCTTGTTTTTTATACAAAATTTGTTGTGTAATCTTCAAAGAAAGTAATAAATTACTTCCATAGTGGAGACGTTAATGTAGGCTTAAAACTCAGTTGTTATAATATTAGAAGTATTTATATCGAGTGTATTTTTGTTTTGTTTTGTTTTTTAATAGAACAATACTTTTAATTGTATTATTACATATTATATAATAAGATACAAAGTCAAGTCGCTTACTGCAACGTAAACAAAATGCATTCAGTAAGTTTTATTTCGCCCTGCGCCAAAAAGCTCAATCTAGCGAAATAAGGAAACAAAAAGATCAGCTATGAAAATTTAAATCAATTATTTTCTGTACATCTCTATCCCTATATAAAAATTGTGCTACGCGTCTTTTCTAGGCCCTCCAATAAATCCGGAAAATGTACCGTAAGGAACTGACTAAAGAGTAAAGTCGTAGTCACACCAGCGTCGTACCTATATTAAAGGAAAGAAGAACACTCGCTCTCTCTTTCTCTCGGTACGCCTGGACTGAACTCCGTATACCCACTGGATATTATCCAGCTTTGGTGTGTGTGTACCCACTACCCACACACTAAACGCACTCTCGAGTAGCCACTATCCGCCTACCTATAGTACCTAGTTGGACTCGGAGTCTCCCCCACTCCCCGTTGTTCTATCTCTTTCCCTCACTCGCTCGGGAACAATGCTATGGCTTTATAACTTTACTCTCGATTAATCTGGCAACGCAGCGCTGATCTGCACCAATCTCGAACGCGGTTCCATCGGAACCATCAGCTGATCGATCTAAAGCTGATCTTTGATTGGCTCCCTGCCTTGGTGTCCTACTTTGCTTAGTGCCTACGGTACGCATGCTGCTACTGTGAGAAGTTTACAAGTTTTTGGCCACCGTATAATACTGTTCTCCCCGCGATGATGGCGTTGCCCGTGGTGGCTGTACGTTGTTGTCCTTTGCAACAGCAGCTCCTCCTCGGCCAAGCAGCAGCGGCTACGTCGTGAGAGCGGTAAAGAGAGAGCAATTCCGAGGTTGACCCCCGGGCGCGTCTCCTGACTCCTCCGACGACGTAACCTCGAAGAGAGGGAGAGGAGAGAGAGCAGTGTGCCGTGTGAGTGCGAGAGAGACGGGAACATAATAATAAATATATAAGGGCCACCACTCGCCAGAAGGGGATAGGTAGACTGCAGGCAGAGCAAAGCTGTGCGTATACGCTCGCGCGGAGGAGGGATAAAGAGAGCGAGTGAGAGAGAAAGAGAGCGTATAGGCACGGGAGCGAGTGAGCGTCAGGACATCATCAGCGACGCGGGTACGCGAGGATGACGTCGACGACGGCTGTGCACCGATGCTGCTCCTGCTGCTGGACAAGGATGGCTTGGCGAGGATGGACTCGGAGTTAGCGAGGTTAGAGACGCGGAGAGCGTAGTAGTGTATAGTGCATACGCGAGAGCGTACGACATAGTATAGTTGATCTCTCTCACGCGCGGCCTTCTTTTTTATACGTGTGGGATAGAGGTATATAGTTGTGCCAGCAGTGTTCCGATATGCGGCTTGCCGACGAGGATAATACCGTGGTCGCGAGTGCGGATGCGGTAAAACGGAGCAGCGAGCTGTGTGTGAGGACGTCGACGGTTTTTGGGGAGTTGCTAAGTACTTATAAGTTTATGCTTGCAAAGTCGCAAATAAGAGCGGAGTACGCCGCGGAGGTGTTTGTTGTTCTCCCGAGGTGAGACGGTTTTGACATTGCAGTATTATGATAACGATATCTAAGGGTTTATTTTTATCGCCGATCGCCGACGAGATGTTGGAGTCGTGCAGCAGCTCTGTCAGTGGTTAATGACCTTTGGGTCTGTTTGTGTGTTATGTGTATGAAAGTAGCTGGGTTGTGGTTATTGTGATATAATAGTATTTTATCAAAGTTTAAAGTGGATAGTTTTTTTATTGCTCTTGTTTTTTGCTTAGCTTTTTCTTGGAAAAATGTACAATAATGATCAAACAATTGGCACTTTTGCGAGACAATCAATTATGTTAAACCGTGTTTATTTGCATGAAAGTGAGATGCACATATAAGAGAGATTATTTATGTAGTACATTAATTAATCTAATTTAAATACAATTGATTTATAAGTTGTAGTGTGCTATGTATAATAATTAGTTAGGATAAGGTGATAAGATAAGCCATTGAAAATTAAAATTTAAAAAATAGTATTATTTTTGTTTTCAGATGTGCTGTTGAGGACACTACACAGTAGTTTTTTACTAGTGAATTTAATTCAATTAGTGAAATTAATTCCATTTGAGAATGATCAGTGTGCAATGGAAACAAAATGTTGCTGTCAGGTGATATAACATCACAGATATTCTGGTTTGAAGGGTCATGAAATTGGCCGAAGTGATAGTTTAGTGTAACTGTAAATATCTTGAATCCATAATATGATGGGAATACTGTATGAGAAGAGGCCGCTCAAAAGGCCTAGGCTCGGACCACCAGATGTCTATCCACAAGAGCCAAAACAGAAAGAAGATGAACTGACTCCCAATAACGTGAAACATGGATTCACAACGTCATTACAGTTGTCTGATGAACATGGCACTGCCAGAAATTGTAATGTTACGGCTGCTAAAGTTGGAGCTTATTTCAATGCCATATTGGCAAAGAAGGAGGAGCTGGCTACAATGCCAGATACGGGGAGGAAAAGACAGCAAATAAATCCTAAGGACAATTTTTGGCCAGTGACAGCAAGGACTAAAAATGGTATTGAGGCTTGGTTTAAAGATCTTTCAGGTTGTAAACCACTCATGTCACTGGCTAAAAAAGCACCAAATTTCAATAAAAAGGAAGAGATTTTTTGTATGCTTTGTGAATACCAAGTGCCTATGTTAAGAGCAGCTTGGTACATTAAGCTCAGTTCAGCTTATACAGTTGCTGTTTCAGAAGCAAAAATCAAAAAGAGACAATTACCAGACCCAACAACAGGTATGAATCATGCAAAACTTCTTCATTTTTCTATTAATAATTTTAGCTTAAAAAATATAAACAAAATAATTACACTAATTTTTTTTCAAATCATTTCACTAAAATTGAAGAGTTATTAATCACAATAAATATTTAATATTTTTAGAATGGACGGGAACATTGATCAAATTTTTGAAGGACCAACTTTCAAAACTCCAAGAATACTATCACCTAAACGGTCACGCAGCTGGTAGCTCCAATTCCAGCAATAGCAACAGTAGTAATACTACGGCAAACGGTACAGCAAACTCAAGCTCCAGTAGCTCTAACAGTGGAACTACGGCCAATGGCACAACCCCGTCATCCGGCCAGTCCGCAATGACGAACGGCGTCGTCAACGCTCAGCCCTCCACGCCCAACTCCAACTCCACTCTCGGCTCTCAGTGTCCGCACGGCACCTCCATGACCGAGGACCACAAACTAGCGTTGAAACAATGGCACTATTGCATTCAGCTGGCCAAGTACATGTTCGAGGAGGGCCTTCTGGACAGGCAGGAACTTCTCCAGTGGATCCTGGATCTGTTGGATAAAATGAGGTCGCAGCCGGCGGACGATGGTATTTTGAAGCTACTGCTGCCGCTGGCTCTACAGTATTTGGAAGAGTTCGTGCAGTCGGAGCTGCTAGCAAGGAGGCTGGCTTTTATGTGCTGCAAAAAGATCGCGCATATGTGCAACAACGTGGATCTCACGTGTAGTCCACAGAGTCCGTCCGGGGCAACGATGGCTGCCGCTGCCGGCGGCGCATGCGTTACTGTAAAGAGCGAGATGAATGGCTGTAAGAATGAACTACAGCCACCACCTCAAACAGCGGCACCCGTGGTCAATCAGCTTAACGCCGTGTTTAATGATTACCTTAATTGTCCGCATCATAGAGATGTTCTGTACGGGTTGTCGACCATCATCCAGGTATATTCAATGTTCATTTAAATTAATCTATAAGATGTTCTGTAAATATTTTTAAACGTTTAAAATATTATTCTAGGTCATTACGTTAGAGTGTCCAACCGCTCTGGTTTGGAACAATGTTGGCGAGGGAAAATCCATTTCAGTATTGAATGGCTCACCCTTAGATCATCTACCCTGTCCGCCAGCAGCGTTGCCCAGTCCACCCGCGAGTACCGCAGATCCTACGAAACATCAATTAAAGATTGCTCAAGAAAACATTCGCGCACGTTCGCAGGCTGCTGAGAGTCGGTGGTCCTGTGATAAGTGGCAGCAAAGTAGTGCAGGTAATGAAAAATCCCACTATACAAAAATGTTTAAATTCACATATAATTAACAAATATTTGCATTTCACAATTTCAGGGATGACGACTACAAAGGTATTGGCCGCCTTGGACGCCCTCGACCGTCACTGTTTTGATCGTATGGATGCGACCAATTCTCTCGATACTTTATACGCCAAGATCTTCACGAGCCCTACGAAAGAAAGTAACGCGGCCGCCGCGGGTGCATCGTCCTCTACTCCAGGCGCTGAGCGCGAGGGCACGAATAGCTCCAAAACGGAGTACAGTCCACAGCAAGACGCTCCCATCGTCGAGATTCTTTGCGAGTGGGCGGTGAGCGCGGAACGCTGGGGTGAGCATCGGGCTATGGCGGTGGCAAAGCTTCTGGAGAAGAGACAGATGGAGGCGTCGGGCGAAAACAACGACAGCGACGATAAAGACAGCGTGTGCAGCAACGGTAACGGGCCACTTGCACTGCCCATATTTCAGCCTCTGCTTATGAAGTTCCTCGACGTCGATGCGCCCGTGCTGGACAACTCGTCGGCGCAATCGAAAGTGCAGTTCACGAATCTGGTGCATCTGTTCTCTGAGCTCATAAGGCACGATGTGTTCTCTCACGATGCATACATGTGCACGCTGATATCACGGGGTGACCTTATTCAAGGTAATTAAAAATGTTACTTCATTCTACATTATTATAATAAATGATAAACAATATTAATAATGTGATTTTCAAAGGTCCAGGACCGAGTAAACCGGGTACACCCAGCAACCGCGATCCTATGGATGAGGACAGTCTATTCCCCAGCATCGATCTCAAACCTACGCAGCAGCAGGACCATCTGCGTTCGACTAATGACTACGATGACAGTAAGATTGACGATGACCTTGATAAGATCCTCCAGGACATCAAGGATGTTCAGCAGAACAGCATGGATGCACCCGATAGCCCAAAAGAGGCCGACGCACTCCATGGTGGTCACGATAATGGTCTGGACTCAAAACCTCCCTCGAATCCCAGCAGGCACCTTTTGTACACAACGCACTTTCCACTGCCACAGGACGAGACGTGCAGTCAGCATGACTGTAATCAGAGGCATGTGTTGTTATACGGCGTAGGCAAAGTCAGAGATGAGGCGAGGCATGTTGTTAAAAAAATGACTAAGGAGGTAAGGAACAATATTTCAAAGCTAATACTAATAAAATATGTTCTAACGTTTATTTAATTTCATCGGTAATTTTTCTCTTCACCAGGTATGCAAGCTCTTCGGCAAAAAGTTCAGCATCGACGTGGCGGAGGGCGGAAAGGTGAAAAAGCACTCCCGCAGCGAGTTCAACTTTGAAGCAATCACCCAAAAGTTCCAGAATCTGAGTTACTTCGACCAGCATGTGGTCACGTGGCAGTGCGCCACGCAGGTCGTCGATATGCTCAGTACCTTCGTCACCGGTTCGAATTATCTGCCGGTGCAGGAGCACGTTGCTTTTCTTTTCGACCTTATGGAGCTCGCTCTCAATATTTACGGACTGATCGACATATGCATACAGATACTAAAGGAACTACCAGACGTCGAGGCACAGCTGGACGCTAGAAAGAGTACCCTCGTGAGGAATTATACGACGAATCTCAGCCTGTATATTGTTGGCGTTCTCAGGCGGTATCATTGCTGTTTGTTACGTAAGTTTTACACTCATTATTGTTGAAGTTTTTGTTGTTACTGACATATTTTTGATCGATTGATTTATCTGATTTTAGTCTCGCCTGAGCAAACGACCGTTGTATTCAGTCTACTCTGCAAAATGGTTGCGCACGTCTCAAACCCAAGTGATTGCAGCTCTGCCGAACGGTGCATACTTGCACACCTCTACGACCTCTATTCTAATTGTTCCTTGTTGAAAACGAAACCTCACAGTTCGGAAGGTTTTAATAACGCGAACCCGAAGATACGCGCAGCTTACTACACAGCCCTTACTCTCACGCCTTCGAATCATGTGTATAATGCGCAGTTCATGGTAGATGTATTGAATAATCCACGACGTGGTGGCAAGATCGAGCCGCAATGGGCCAGGCAGCTTAACGAGATGCCGGGTAATCGATATAGGTAATTCAATGTTTATAATAAAATCTAGAATACAAAAATTCCTTGAAAAAGTATGTGGGTTTTTATACTCGTTTTAATTATTTGTTACAGCTTTGTATGTAATGCAATTGTCACCGTGTGTAGTGAGACAGATAACGATAAGCTCAACGACATAGCGATAACCTGCGCAGAACTCACCGCATGTTGCAACGCTCTTAATACTGAGTGGTTAAATGTTCTCAGTGCTCTCTCTTGTCCCTCGGGAAATTCCGCTAATTATATTGATGTACAGAATCAAGTTGACGTCCAGGATTTGAGTATTCATAATTCCCTAGCTGTTTTTACTTCCATTCTCATAGGTAAAATATTAATCCTCACTTTCACATGCAAGTAATTTATAACATAAATAATATATTTTTTGCTTTATCCGTTGCAGCAAGGCATTGTTTCTCTCTCGAAGATTTCGTCCGCCATATAGCCTTGCCCTCGCTCCTCAAAGCATCCAATAAAAGCTGCAACGACACGGACACGGACGCTGAGGCCGGCGCCCGGCTCACCTGTCATCTCCTTCTGCGTCTCTTCAAGACGGTCGAGTGCCCACAACCTTCGCTCTACTCCGTGGGCACGAGTCCTCATCCTCTGCCCAACGGCAATCAGCGCAGCTACAGTATCAAGCTCAGCTGCGATCGTCACCTACTCGCCGCCGCCCACAACAACATCAGTGTGGGTCCCCTCATTGCAGTGCTCAAGGCCATTCTTGTCGTTGGCGATGATATGGCGGGCAAGCAACCCCCGAAGAAACCGGACGTGCAGATACACGCCAAGGGCGGACCTGGCAGTGTCGGGGGTACTGGGGCTGGAGAGTTATCTATCAGCCATATTTTGGGCACTAGTGATATTCTCGGTGGTAGCGATGACCTGGGTCTGGACTTGGGAATGTCGTCGTCGAACAGCAGTGTAGGCATAACGACGGAGAATGTGAAAGGCCTGTCGGACTTTGCGAATCACGTTCTCCGTCAGATTTGCAGCCAGGAGTGGGTGCTCGAGAGGTGTCTGCGAAAACCAGAAGAGCTCTGTCAGGAGGACAATCTTCTGGATAGCTTGCTCACCTCTCGTGAGGCGCAAAGGCTTCTTCACATGATTTGCTATCCTGATACACCGGCCGATGCTTTCTTGGACCAGAAGACGCACATCACGAACATACTTGAGAATTTGGAGCAGTGGAGTCTACGCATGTCCTGGCTCGATCTGCAGCTCATGTACAACCAGTTTCCACCCAATTCGACCGATCTGTTGCAGTGGTTGGATACCGTGGCCAAAGCGGCTATCGACGTGTTCCAGCTTAACGGTACGCCTGTAAAGCCCGATAAGCGGTCAGATTCTATCTGGCTTGTAGCTCCCTTGGTTTCCAAGTTGCCCAGTGCAGTTCAGGGTAGAGTGCTAAAAGTCGCTGGACAAGTGTTAGAATCGGGCAACTGGTCAAAAGCCGCTGGCAAAGAGAGAAGATCCAAATCACCCTCGATGTTCAACCACCAGCCGTTCCTATCACTCGTCCTCACCTGTCTCAAAGGCCAAGACGATCAACGCGAAGGCCTGTTAACCTCGCTTCACTCCCAACTCTCGCAATTTTGCACGACAAGCAAGGAAGAGAAAACTCTCGGCAACGATGACCCGAAATCTCGCGAGATCCTGCAAGACGCACTCCAGCTTCGCTTCAGCCTTGTGGGCGGCGTTTTCGACACAATTCAGCGCAACATCACCGTGACGAACGACTGGGCGATGCTGCTTGTTCAGCTCGTCAGCTACAGTGTCATCGATTTGAACAACAACGCCGAGCTGTTTACAACGGTGATCGACATGCTCGCCACCCTCATACATTCCACGCTCGTCTCGGACTCGCAGAGCGAGAAGGACGAGAACAAGAAGTACTATCAGAATCTCATGAAGAAGCTGAAGAAGGAGCTGGGCGACCGGAACAATCAGAGCATATCATTCGTAAGGCAGCTTCTGATCCTACCGAAGGTTACCATGGAGGTGATCACGTGCGAGCAGGTTGGTTGTATCACGGATACGAAGGGCAACAAGATTGCCGGTTTTAACAGTATTGATAAAAAACAGGTAAGCTAAAAATCATTGGTAATTTGCTAGTGTTTGTTAGTTTACGTTGAAGATACTTTATTTCTATAATGAATTTTAAAAAATTTTTACTTTTAAAAACAGAGGTAAAAAAAAGTTGCCCCAAATTATTCTCGATTTTAAATACATACTGGTTAATCTTTTACTACATTCACCACGATTCGCAAATCTTTCAACAACCAAACAACTCTCTTCCTTTCGCAGGGTCTGCAAGTCTACAACGCTCAACGCGTCTCCGCCTGGGAACTGCTCGAGGGCCACAAAAACCCTGCACCCCTGTCCTGGGCCTGGTTCCGCGCTGTTCGCCTTGAGCGCAAACCGCTCACCTACCAAAACGCCCACAAACTGCTGCGCTTCCATACGCATAGTCAGATGAGGCCAGCGTCGCATTACCTGGAGCCGCCACCTCTGCCGCCCGAGGACCTTGAACCCGACAAAAAAGAGTCGGAGTCCGGAAAAGCGGACACGCCTATGAGCATAGACTCACCGAGCAGAATGATTATGGGCAAGGGTGGTAAGGCCCTCAAGACGAAGAAGCATAGGAGGAGCAAGGGCGCGGCCACCCCGACGAATCCGATGCAGCCGCAACCGATGCCGGTTAGTGGATTTTTGTACTTGATTATAGTTTTGTTTAAGATTAAGAAAAATTAGGTTATTAATATTATAATTTTACATTAAGTAAGACATTCTTTTAAGAGATTGAATCTGGCAGGGATCCGGATATCTAACTTTAACGAGTTTAAATAGTGTTAAATTTATTTTTTCAAAATTGAATCGAGTATTTAATACA
This sequence comes from Torymus flavipes, assembly GCA_030522905.1. Taxonomy (NCBI): domain Eukaryota; kingdom Metazoa; phylum Arthropoda; class Insecta; order Hymenoptera; family Torymidae; genus Torymus; species Torymus flavipes. The sequence goes on from JAPYZO010003067.1 coordinate 9,327, forward strand.
TCGGACGGTTCTATATAATACATTGTCAGAAAACTCCCATATATGTAGGTATACAATGTGTACATTTGAAAACGCAAAATGTAAACAATACCTAAATCTATATATGTATATATATGAAAGTTTTCTGTCATAGTAGGAACTACTTGTACAAAGTCAAACTATTCGCTATGGAATCTAAACATGTGAGATTACAATAACCGTTGAATATATTACAAATATTGGTAAACATCCAACTATAAAATTTCTTGTTGTAGCAACAGCAGGGCCCAACACCAATGCAGCAAATGGCGTACGGAACTCAGCAACCGCAGGTACCCCAGCAGCCAGGCATGTTCCCGGGCATGAACCAGCCAACCATGCCGCAGCAGCCCCAGCAACCTCAGCCACAGCAGCCTCAGCAGCAACAGTGGTACCCGAACCAGCAAGCCCCGCATCCGACAGCCGCGCAACAATACGCTCCCTACGGCCAGCAAATGGCACCGACCCAGGTGGGCGGTCCTCGCTACGACCGTCCTGGCCCAACCGCTATGAACCAGTCCCAATCCAAAGTAGCCCTCACTAACATGCTCCGACTTCGGTTACCCTCAAACCAGTTCATGGGCGCACAGCAGCCTCAACAGCAACCACAACCGCAGCAACCGCAGCCTCAGCAACAAGGCCCACCGCCCAACACCGTGCCGCCGAACGTGGGTGGGCCAGCAGCAGCGTTCCAAGGTATGCAGAGGAACCAGTTCATCAGGCATCAGCTGAGGGCGACCCACGGCCAGCAGCATGGAGCACCGCCCGGCATGCAGCCCCAACAGGGACTCTTTGCGCCCCAACAGCAGCAGCCCCAGCAGCCGCAACAGCAACAGCAGCCACAGGGCATGTATGCGGGCATGCAGCAAGGTATGCGTGAGTACCGCAAGCTTTTTTACTGGGATTTTTTACGCATGGGTGAGGTAAGCATTTTGAAGGGGTATCGGATGCGATTGCAGGCTTTTGTAATGTATAAGGTAAACAAGATGACTGGATTTGTCACTATTGGCTCCACACTTGTACATAAACATTACGAAACGTTTTTAAGTTTTACATCTATGTACTAAGTTGTCCATGTGTTAGTATAATTTTTAAGTTATATATTTATCGTATTTTAGAATTCTAATTTTAAGTTTGATTTAAATAGTGTTCTTAACCATTTCCTATTTGTCTTATACAGGTTCTGACATCCCTTGCAACGCAAACTTAATATTAAGCTTATATTAACTCTTATTTATTCCAATTTATTCTTTTTGACAAAAATTTTATATTAATACACCATTTCACATATCGTATAAGTAACCCATAGTAGATAATCACCAACTAAAATCTCGCCACTATTTTAGGCATGAACCAGAATTACGCTGGCTACGGTGGCCAGCAGATGATACCACAACAGCAGCAACAGCAGCCGGGTCTGATGGCCCAGCAGCAAAACATGTTTCAGAATCAGCAGCAGATGATGGGTGCGCAAAATCAGCAGCAGATGATGAGCGCCCAGAGCCAGCAGCAGATGATGGGCGCTCAGCGCAGCCAGGAGTATATGCAGCAGCAGCAGAGGATGCAGCCGGGGGCTGCAAGACCGCCTTACATGCAGGTTTGTTATCTAATTTTCTGAATTATATTGCGTCACTGATAAAAGAAGTGTTATATATTAATTATGAATTTAATTTGATTTATTTTTAGCAAGCACCGAATGTTACAATGAATACTATGGGTCCAATGGGAGGTGGTGTGCAGAACCAACCTGCACCACCGTACCGGCAAACGGGTGGCAAACCCGGCCCGGTGAACGTTGGCGGTGTTGGACAAGCTAATGTCGGTCTTCAGCCAAACCAACATATGCAAAATGTTAGTTCACTTTTCATTTTGATTTATACTTTTTTTTATTGACTTTAAAATAGTGTAATGAAATTAATATGGTAAAGCCTGGTAAATGCCAGGTATAATAAAATAATGTTAACTACATTTTTATATTTATAATAAATAGCATATTTTATTAAGAATAATTCATTACATTACATGAAAAACTTATGTACTATTGTATAGAAAATATTTCTAATAATTAAAGTTTACCAACTTATGATTACCGTCGTATGTTATTGTATCTTAATTATAAAAAATGTCTGTTTTATAGCAACTGACGCTGAACCAACAACAACGTATGAGACAGATAATGGCGATGCAACAACAACAGCAGCAGCAACAACAAGCTCAGCAGCAAGCGAGCAACGCCGGTCAGCAAGCGACGCCGCAACTGGTTGCCCATCTTCAGCGAAATCTCAATCAGGCCCCCCAGCATCCCTACCAGCATCAACCGCCGCCTTACTAAGTGTACTTCGTTAAGAAAAATATAAAAACAAAAAAGTGTGTGGCTGTGCGTTGTTGTTCGGCGCCTCTTAATGGACGCATTATATTATTGAAGAAGGACACGTGTTTTAGTAAAATAGAAAGAAAAACCAATTGTACTGTGAGTGTAAATGTTAAAGTATTTTATCGTGGAAAGGAAGTTTTCAATTATCGCGTAGATGTGTTCAATTGACACAAGTAATGTTAGCAGAAAGAGAAAAAAAATCATGTAAATGTATTGCTGATCTACTCAAAGCGCAATGTTTAAATGGATGACAGAGGGTGGGAGGGAGAGAAAGAGAGAGAGAGAGAGAGAGAGAGAGAGAGAGAGAGAGAGAGAGAGAGAGAGAGAGAGAGAGAGAGGTTTAATTATTTTTTAATTCATCCGAACGAGTTTAAATACTTAGTGGCTTCGACTGTAAATGTTTTATTCTTAATCGATTTTTACGCTGTACATTACTTTTTAAACGATCTTTTTTCTTTTATTCTCTTTTTTTGCTTTGTACGATGGTACAATAGTTGACGATCATTGTGTATTCGCGGACGATAACGCATTAATTGTCATTTTATGGAATGATTGTCGATGGGTTTCGATTATATTATTATACAATAATAAATATTCTACGATGAAATTTTATGTTTTTAGTTTTAACCAATGAATACGTGAATGAAAGAATTATGCTAGTTAAAGCGGAAGATGTTCTAAGCTCATGATCTATTGGTTGTGCCAAAATTTTAATGTGCACAAATTTTTAGGCAAATTGTGTGAATATCAAGGAGAATGATAAGCAATCAATATGATTGAGGTCGACACGCTGTAAAAGTATTGTTTTTAAAATACTGCCGCAATCACCGTATTTCATAATGCCACCTGCATAATGCCGCAACAAAGACTCATAAACTGTACATATTCACTTCCTCCTTACAGCAATCTATAGCTGCATTCCTAAATTTTAAATTAAAAGCAGAATGACAATTTTATAATAATTAGTTATTGTGAAAAATTTACTTTTAATCTTTTTTATTATCCCAAGTTTTTCTCCAATGAAAGCTTTTTACTTACTTGTAAGTGTATTTGAATAAATAACATTGTTTAACTGATCTACAACCTGGAAAAAGTAGTACACAAAAAATAAGTATTTTTTTTTTCTTAAATTTAAATGATTAATAATTGCACCTCGTACCTGACTTTCTGAATAAGATTCTAGCATAAATTTTTCAACATAATATGCTTCAACATCATTATAATTTTTTGTTTCACAAACTTTTAATAAATGATTCAGCCATTTTGTAGGAACAACCTATACAAAAAAATTAGAAATATTTAGTAAGAAATGTGCACATTTGTAAATTAAAATATCTACATAAGTTTAGAGATTTATAATAAAATAGCAATGGATAACTATATTTAATTTTAATTATAATGATATAAGTTATTGATAAATATATTAATTTTCACTTACACCAGTTACTTCTAATACATCATCAATTGTTACTTCTACTCCTTTTCCCTTGAGTCTGGTTACAGATTGTAATTCGTAAATCTCCTCCAGATGCATCAACCACAGTTTTTAAAATACCTTTCTCTGTTTGTAAATCCTCTTCCCCACAAATATATTGTAACTTTTCAATAATTTTTTCTTCTCCTAAAGGTTTAAATCTGAATTTTGTACAACGAGATGTTAATGGATCTATAATTCTTGATACATAATTACACATTAGACAAAATTTAGTAGTATTTGACTCTTTTTTCATTATTCGTCTAAGAGCTGAGTGCTACATTAATCATGCTGTCTGCCTCATTAAGAAGTATTAGTTTAAAAAACATATAAAACCAAAGTTATTGAGTTCCTAGGAAATACAGAGAAATTTTAGATCGTTATTATATTTTTGTAGTCCCAGTATAGGTTGTTATCATTAAATTTGTTAGAATAAATCCAATTCCAAAAAGAAATGCAATTATAAAAAAAGTTACCTTTCAAGAAAGTTACACAATACCAAATGAAAAATTCTTAAAGTAAAAATGAATAACAGAAACTATATAACTTATACTTAAGAAAAACAGCAACTTTCTTATAAGGTTTCTTTTTCACATTATTGGATATAATCAAGACATTTTCTTTAAAATTTTTTAATTGATTTAAAGAGCATGTTAAAATGTCTAGTGATTAATAATAGCATTTTAAATTCATTAATAAAATGCTTTGGCTCTCTAGGAGCAATATGCAGAAATATATTTTAGCTACAATTTCGAGTGCTAAAGTGCAACGACGGAAGGAAAATTAGTTACGTATTACTAATAATTTAAAATATTTTAGTATCATTCAAATACTCAAAACATTCTTCGACAAATCTTATATCTTATATACTATATTAAAGTGGATTCCTCCGGTTTTCGGGCCTGGAAAAAAATAATTTTTTCAATTACAATCTTACATCATATTAAACTGATTCCAATTTCTCCGGTTCTCCGTTTCATACTTTTTTATGAAGCTCTTTGAAGAAGTGTTAAAAAAGGGTTAAGAAAAGAGTTAAGAAAAGGGTTCAAAAGTAGTTCAAAAGGGGGTAAAGAGTTAAGAAAATGGTCCAGTGAAGTGAGCGAGCATTTTAAACCTTACTAGTCTCATATTAATAATAAATAATAATAATAATAATAATAATATATTTATTTTATTTATCCGATCCGGAAGTAAGATTTTTATTAATAAGAATGATGCATTTTACAGATCTTTTTTTGTAATTGGATATTTGGGGTAGCATCTCCCTGCTGACGACTTCTCGTATAGACCTTAGGGTCATTCTGACACCTAGAGATCGTCTACAGGAAGTGACAGAGAGTCACATGTGGTATTACTCGGTTATATTGAGAGCTAATTTGTAAATGTGGTATGTACTGTTTTTCCATATATGTTTCAAGAAACTCGCTGCAATGCCCGCCCAAGCTACACATACAAATATGGTATATATATATTAGAGAAATTTAATTAAACTTTTTCCACTACCCTTTGGTCCATATCCATCCCTCGGTTTCAAACATTAATGTTTGAATTATATATTCGATGCTGTTATAGAGAATTCTCTAACAGCAACCAATATATATTTTTTATTATCTTTTAATGAATTCATTTAAGGTGTAATTCGTTAGGTGTATTACTTTATTTATAAAATATTGTTCCATCATAATATTCTTCGGTGTTAGAAATAGCTAAACAATTCAAAATATTGACCAATATATCTTCGTTCACTGAATGACGTGTTGACAGAAACGATTTCCGCTAAGGGTATATTGGGTAAGTTTTTTTTTTCATTTTTTACAGACAATTGAAAAAATGCAAAGAACTTAAGTTTTCGCAGCTGTTTTCGCAGCTGATTCTTTTTACCAGGGTTATATTTATTGAATTTAACTAGACTATAGAGTAGATGGATTTTGTGCAAAATTTAATTATTGAAGTGCACTACAAATCTACCTCGAATTCGTCAAGTAATTTCTAACGAATATATGTCGCCAGTTGAATACGCCGCAGGATCACCAGTAATCAACCAGGGTGGCGCCAGTAAACTATTAGACCAATCTGCAGTAATAGCTTTGAGACTTGCTAATTACCAGTTATTAAGAAGAAAGTTTTCATTCGTCACATCAATAAGCTAATATTTATGGGAAAAAATTTCCATAGCATAAGAAAATATTTCTTTACTTTTTAACTTGAATAATATTATTGATTTTGTAATTGTGAAAATGTAATAATTTTTATCGTACTAGTATCAAAAAGTACTATTTTCCCCGTGTTTTTTATCTTTAATAAAGAAATTTTTGTAAAAATTAACGAGTACTATTTATAATTATCGTAAATAAATAATACAATATAAGCAAATGTCTTAAACGCCACCAAACATTTTTGACATGATAGAATTTTCAAAGAAAAAAATAAAATCGTATGATGATATGATAGTATTGTAAGATAACAAAAATATTAAATTTTCAATTTTATCTTCTCCAGAGCTAGGAACTATATGGCTATACCTATACCAATTTTGAAAGTATCATAGCGAATAAGAATATGAGAGCTGTAATCTTCAGGTACAAAGATTAACGGTACCTTGTATCGAATAATAAAAGGGGCTGGAGTTTTTTCAAATTTCACAAATGTAATTTTTCATATACCATTTTTAGAAAAATTGTTGTTATAAACTAATTTGTAAACTATCATTTTATATTTTATATTTTATTTTCGTAATACATACCTCGCGCACGCGTATATGTATATAAACTCCCTATCCAAATGCATAAATTCATTGCACGTGCTCTATATCTAAAGTATCAATTGATGATACAGTAAAAGCAACATCTTGCAATGAGTAGTTTATAATCGATGAATCTACAGCGTACGAAGCCATTGATATCACGCAATCGGATTGGTATTGCATTAGGCAAATCCAGGGAACTTATCTCACGTATGCGATCTGAAAACACATAGAATTCCCCTTTACAGGTGCCACATGCTCCGTATATATGTACAATTCTACGGATTTATACCCAAAAATGGGGTCCAAAAAGATAAATAAATTTTTTTTTGGGGCACACCTACCACACAGCATTTTTTCGATTCTTTGGGGGTCCCAGAACATGAGAAAATTCGTGTACATGGTTTTTTGATTGCCAAACTTTTTTCCCGACGAAATCAATTTTTCTTATGGGAAT
>JAPYZO010003068.1:0-13382 GCA_030522905.1 Torymus flavipes
AAAATTTATTTTTTAAATTTTAATTTAATAAAAGGAATCAATAAATTATTTTGAGGAAGCTACGTGCCAATGAATTGGCAGCGGTTTTTTAATTATTTATAATTTAAAAAAAAAAACGAGCAATACAGAGCAATAGCTGTTTTAAGGCACTAATAATAGTTTCAATTGTAAAGAATCCAAATCTCAAGTTTTTGCACACTTACGCCATTCTCATACTGACCCACGTAATTGAAAAAAGCTAAAATTTGTCGCATTTTTAAAAGGTTTAATTATAAACCTATAAAACATACGTGGCACGATAATCGCACCATCAAACTATCTTCGAAGTCAATGCAACCACAACATACACTCACACTCGTATAAAATTCGCTTCATCCCTCAGCAAACCCCTCCCCCTTTCATCGAACAATTTTTCATTCCCAACAAGCAGGTAACCTTATCCCCTCAGCTCTCTCTCTCCGCCGCCCCCTCCAAAACACAAACACGCGCGAAGACAAAGACGGCCGAGCAAACATCAGACTCGCGTTCCGCGCGCCCGAAATAGCGAGCCGACGAGTGCGCGTATGTGTGTGTATTTCGTCCACAAAAGGGTCATACAGGGGGCAGGGGGGGAACAAATCCCTTTGCACGTAAAAAGACAGAGAGCAGAGGCAAAACAATCAGTCGTTTCGACGATTATATACGTGTGTGTGTGTCTGTCGTCTTTCTATTTTTCGGAGTGGATATATGGTGCGTTTCTCTTCTTGACGGTTGGTTCCTGTGTCGAAGGGTAAATGTTGTTTTTGGATTGATTGCGAATTTCTGCAGATAAAGTATACATTTTTTTTAATTATACACTCTGTCTCATCGATTATAAATTTTAATTTTTCAATCTGTTGATATTTTTACAGATTCTATTAGCAGGATTTTTCTATTAATGAAGTTAATGGAAGTACTATATTTTTTTTATTTTTTTCATCCCTTTACTAGAAAAATTACCCTTCATTCGTTTTAAAATTATAGCCTAAAAAGCCAATTATACTTTTTCCACACTTTGACAACGTTTCTAAAATTGTCTATCTAAAACCGAACGTTCAGTGCCAACGTAATCAGCAAACCTTTATTTATACATTTGACGACATAAATTTAATTTCTTTACTGTAACTTTCAAATCATTCCCCCCATCCGAAAAAATTCAATCATCACGATCAACGAATGCCTCCACCTCATCGACACTTTCACCCTCGAGAAAAAAATCCGCCCACGCGACAATCGCTATAGGTACGTACTACACCCCCTCCGTTATATACATCTCTTTCGCTCCCTCCTTCACTCTCGTCATCGATTCCGCGCACCGCTCGATGTCTTCTTAAAGGGAAAGGGCCGTTAGTGCGTGGATATTTTTTCTCTCTTCTCCTGCTCATCGCTTTGTCTCATCGTGACTGGGGTGACACGTCGTCAAAGGGTGCGACGGCGTGGTGACAAAAAGTCCGCCGATAATGAAGATCAATAAGAAAATTCACGACAGGGTTCGGAATTATTCAAGTAAAATTGTTCGCATTTTCCGTTACTTTATTAGTGAGGCGTGAAAAAATATGCCATAAAGACTGCGCGGCTAATTTATATTTTTCTATTCTTTGCGGAGTTGTTGATACACAAAACAAGACTTTAGCGTTTTAATGAAAATTCTTCAAATTTACCGACAAGATTCGATCTAATACTAAAAAACTTTTTTTTTACCCCTTTACTTCCCCAGGACGTAAAAACTTCATGTTCACATATTTATTCACATAGCTCACATATAAAAACGGGTCCATAAATCCTAACCCCACCATCTGACCGAAATCCGCTTAAAAGTTCGAACCTTCAACCTCTCTTTGCATAAGACAACAACCTCTTCCCATTTCCAACAAACTCGCCTCCCTCCACCTGCACTCCCAACGAGGACAAAATAAAAAACTTCTCCTCGCATCGATGGCGCGCCTAAATTTTTCAGCGCGCAATTCCCAAAGCGAGTCGCGCTCGCTCCAGCATCGCTCATACATTACTCATGAATCTCGGGAGGCGGACATGAAAAAAGTTTCTCGCGCGTGTGTGTGTGTATGTGTGCTGTACATTTTTCCGACGGAACGAAGTCTCGGGAAATTGCATCGATTGTATATACGCCGAGTTTGCTTTGCGTTTGATTTGTCATGCGGATGTGGCGCGTGGGGCTGTTTTTTTCCTTTTTCGCGCGCCCGAGCGAATTTTCGAATCGGATTTTTGACGCACGCGATCGCGGGGATATATATATGCATTTGGTTGGATGAAATGCGAAGTGATGGGCGCGATGGTGGGATGGCAATAATGTAGCTTTGAATAAATGTAAGGTGAAGTTTTTTGGTAATAAGACTAGATTTTATAATATGTTATTACGAGATTCATTATTTTATGTTTCTTATTTTAGGCTTCTTTCATTGAATATTTTTTATATTCACACGTAAGAAAGTAGAAAAATTCCATTTTGGTCTGACATATCGGCACAACACTAAAGCATATTTTGTACTCTAAAGTGGTTACAAGTTTATCTGAAAAGTTTGTCGATGGACATAATAACAAATTAATCCATGTCTTTTTCATTGTAAGGGCTGAGAATCATCAGGAGCTGTACGTTATTTCAACGATAATTCAAATAAAAACACACATCGCAACATCTCGAGCCATCGCACACATCGATAAATGAACATTGTTAAAAAGTTACTCATGCTGTTCTATATCAGTTTTCTCTTCTCTCATTTACTGTTCTACCACATTCTATGCCGATCGAATGTTTCATCGTCTATTCATTTACTTTTTGCATTTATCTGTACGATTACAAGAACGTTATTATCATCCTAAAAAGTAGAATTTTCGACTTTACAGAACTTTCTATTCCATCTCCCATTTTGTACCCAAAAAATGACTTGAAAATTGCAGTTTCCACCCTTCACCAGATATACATTAATTATATAATTTCCATTCGGGTCGCACTATATCAACCCTTTCAAGAACCGCAACACGTCGCTTAAAAATTGCAAACACGAGAACCCGAGCGACCGCCCGCTCACGGAATATATAGCTGAAATTTTCTGCATTCATATCGTCTACATAGTTAAAACGCATACGCGAGGCAAGAAACCTCAAAATTTCAAATCACATTATATCCGCGCAGCTTCATATCGAATTCAACATACCGTGAATTTCGACTTTCAGCATTAAAGAAGAAGCTGCGCCTTTAAAAAAAATGAAAAATTCTGCATTATGTCAGGATAGACGATTATACCTCTCCCCTCGATAATTACAACCTCCTCTTCGATTCCCAGGACGAGGCGCGCCCTCTCCTCTGACCCAGAAAAAAGAGGCCGCGAGCGCGCAGGATCCGATACAATCGCGTAATTTTCGCACAAAGACTGCGCGCGAGAGCTCGCGGCGGGAGGGAGGAACAAAGGAAATCGATGATCCGCCCGCAAGAGAGAGAGAGAGAGAGAGAGAGAGAGAGAGTCTGATGGAAGAAGTTTCGAGGTCTGAATGTGAAGTGGGTTAGAGAGTGTATATATATATATGTATATAATACGCGAGTGCGTCGTCGAATACGACGGGATCTGGAGCTTTCGGTTGCTGCTCGAGCGAGTAAACAGGCCGATCTTGAGATGTGTTGTTGCTATGGTTTTTATTTGTTGGTTTCGGTTTTGATTCATATATACGCGTGTCGTCTGGATGAAATCAATTTTATGTTGTACGATAACGTATATAAGGTTTTTATGAGGGTTGCGTACATAGTGAATTCGAAGATTCTATGTACCGAGTGGTTGTAAGGGGAAGGTTTTATTATGCAGAAAAGGAGAAAGGTATTATATATCCCGTTCGATCCGATTGTTCTTTTAACGTGCAGGTTAAATAGGAGCCGAAGCAGAGAATTTAATATACCTTCTTTTTCGTCCGGTATGAAAATGACATGATAGAATTTCCTTCTTGTGAGATTTCATTAAATATCTATGTGGCTTCCTGGAAAAACCACGCAAGTGCGACATGTGTTTTCAAAATAAGTTTTATGCCTTATTTCTTATCTTCTATAATAGTCTTTTATTAGGTGATCGTGACAGAAATTATACTAAAGTGTACTCGTTGTCTTGAATAAAATGCAACAAGGAAAAATGTTATAACTCTATTTGATTCAATATGCTCCCGGAATAACCATCATATTTCTCCATTTTTTTTAGAATAACTCCCGGAATAACCATATAACTCAACTTTTTCAATTGAATATTTTCACAATATACTATATTTAGATACGTTTTAATGCAATTTCTGTAGCCAGTAGCGGCGGATATAGACACTATATTATACCTAGTCTGATAGTATACTGGTTATTGAATTCTTCGTCAATAATGAAGAATAAAAAAGAAAAACCATATAACTCGCACTGAAATTTCTTTTTTCTATTCCCCGAAAAACCATACAAGTAAAAGTCGTTTTCTAAGACATGATAATAAATATGTTATTTACATTAGCATTCATAGATGCAGTGTTGACTTCAATCTTATTTGTCTTGATTTAAAACACCGATGCGAAAGAGTGGTTATTCCTCGTGCAGCCACAGATATTATCTATCATTAATTTGTTTACAACTTTTACAAAAACTATTATCCACCTATCATATAAAATCCTTCGTACGACCACCTTTATATCCTCAAACCAATTACCCCCAAAAAATAATTAAGAAGTAAATGGAACACCACGTTGCCAAACTATTTTTTCATAACTTTCCAACCGCAAGTATACGCGTAAAAAACTATATCAATTCTTTATAAGCAACGCTCGTCCTCGAGGTGCTGCTCGAAAATGATTATTTTATTTCGTCACTTGACCCGAATCCCGTCCAGCCACGCGCGCTCGAGCACATAAAGAGACGAAAGTTTTACGTTCGTCGCCACGGAGGAAATTTCGCGCGTCGAATGCAACGGAGAGAGGGAGAAAGAGAGAAAGAGAGAGAGAGAGAGAGAGAGAGAGAGAGAGAGAGAGAGAAGGAGCGAGTCGATTCGCGAAGGAGGCAATCGATGCAGTTCTCTTAAAGGGACGCTATACTTGTATCGAAGCTGTCGATTGTGCGCTCGGCGAAAAATTATGAAGAATTGTGCGGCGAGTTTCTTGAGAATAATGATGACGTTGTCGTGAATTATTACTTTTTTTGTGAAGTTTATAATCCAGATTCAATTAAGACATTAAGGGTGTATATATTTGCATTTAAATAAATAACGGTCGAGTGTATATGGAAATGCCGATCGTAAAAGGATTATTCCGATAGAGTGGGAGCATAAATATGCATGGAATATCCCTTGCAGTGCAGAACAAATCTTGGGATAACGATGAATAGACAAACGATTAACATGCAAAATTTCTTGAGAGCAATATCAGATTTGTAGTTGCAAATGAGAACAACGATTTTGATACCATTTAAACGCGTGTATTGAATCTAATTGCGATTGGTTATCTTTCAAATATTAAATGTTTATAAATTACTAAGGGATATTTAGATACTAGAAATATATGTATTTTTTTTATTTTTAGCAAAGGTAATGTATTTTCATGATATCATTTTGCAAAAAATTTAACATATTTATTAAATATTTTTTTAAGCAAATGAATTACTTTAATAATATTTTTGCCAATATCTATATTATTCGACAAATATTGCGGATATAGGGTTTGCATTGTTTGCGAGTCAACGAATATTCCTTCAAAAATGCATCGATTTTGAGTACACATAAAACTTTGATATTTCGAACTTACTTTTCTCGAAAGAATCAACCTCAGAAACGGCGTTCAACCCCTTTTACATTCTCCTGCAAACTTCATAATCCCATTCTGTCGTATCCTTTGCAGTTCTCGCCTTTTTTCCCTATCTCACCGTCGAATCATCTGTTTTCCCTCACACATCATATTTTTCCGCCGCTGCACAAATTAGTTACCGAAATTCCACACGCCACCCACGCGTTCACCTCAATCCGCCACCTCAGCTCCAACATTTAACCCAGTTCCCTCCCTCACCCGGCAAAGTTCGCCCTCGCGATTCAATTATACTTATGCGAGAGCCGTCGTCGTCGTCGGATAACGAGCTTCTGCGACGACGAACAATTACAGCCGCTCATAGTCGACGCAAACGAGTTGTTATTGAATTGAAATTGGAAATTAGCTTTGAAAGCCCTGCGAAAGGCTCGAGTGGTAATTCCTTCTTTTTTTTCGTTAGTTAGCTGGTTATGGAGGAAGTGACGAGGCGTTTTTTTAGAGGGTGTTTGCAGTGTGGGACACAATGGGAGTCGAGCTGCGCTTGAAAGGCTTTTAGGAGGTGTGGAGTAAGTAACTTGTTATAGTCGAACGGTTTATTTCGTTTGTTCTTCTTGTGTGTATAATAAAATTGATTCTCAAGGGTAAAGACTGCTGTTAAGTTGCATGAGTTTCAAATTTCAAAAACACTTTCTTTTTCTTTTCAACTTCACTTTGTTATTTTTACTGTAATTGTTGTTGCACAACTTTCGTTCAAATTTTCAACGATTGCGTGAACAGTAAAATATGTATATATTCACTCAAATGAATTACTTTTTAATATTTCAAAATGACTACCCTTTTTTTTTGCAAAAGAAAAACATTGAGTAGCACGTGTCAAACACATACATTAAGAAAAATTACTGTTTTTTTTTTTTTTTTTTAAAGTGCTGATAGTATAATAACCAAGTCAATTTCACTACAACTCTTGTTCCCTTATATTTACAAAGAAAATAAGAATTTTTTTCCCGCGCTTTTACAAAAATCCACCGCCATCCAAACCAGTGCTTCAACTCACCACCGCAACGACAACAACAACAAAAAAGCAACAACAACCCATGCAGCAGCGCAAAAACAAAGTCAACTCGAGAGACGCGACACGGAAGCCAGTAACAATTCAGCGCGCCCCGCCGCCGGTAATTCGTATTCGATCGAGCGTAACTCGATTTCGCGGCCGGCAGCTCGTGCGCGCGCGCGGGCAAATTAACCCCCCCGGACGTGCATACGTATATATAAAGGAAAAATACAGCGAATGGGTGGGGAGACGAGCGCGTGACCCGATTACAGACGCGTCTCTGGTGCATCCGCGCGCGGTTCTTTGCCTGGAGGATATATATCGCGAGGAAAAGCGGCTGGTTATACGATTGTTAATGTTGTTTGATTAGGAGAGATGGAGGAGTGGAAACAAGACGAATGAGTTGTTGTCAAAATGTTTATTGTGTAGGCTTTTTGTACACGCTTTGCAAATATTTTCTTACAGTTTTATATATTTACATTCGCCATTTCCATTAAGCTAAGCACTCGTCGTTTCGAAAAGCTCCTTTCATTTCCATAAGGATGTATATACCAGTAAGGAACGTAGTTTTTTTTCGACGGTCTTTTCATTTGCATTAAGATATATATGCGGAATCCATCTGCATCTTGATGTGAAAGTATTTCAAACAGGATTTCTTATACGCTTTTTTCTTCATTTATTTTTACAAATTCGAAAAGCTGTTACGATTATTAATATTCATTTGTTTCATGTTGACCTTCCTCCTTGACTTGAATCCAAAGTATGAAACACATAGAAGTTTAGAAATTTCTGTGATATAAGGAAGGTTCCCTTAATGAAACTGGACCAAACGAAAAACAGAACGAACACGTTCAACAAAAAATATATAAGTAGCGAAAATTTTCAACAAAGAATGACAACTTAGTTTATTAGTGGCCAGTATTAATATAATGCGATGCAATTGTATATTGAAAGGTATGATACAATGCGATTTTATTCGCGCGATACGTTCCCCTGGCTTCATAACTCGCCCGTGGCCAATCGAATTACAGTAACGACCGATCAGAGCATCCAGTCTGATAGCCCAATCATTATCAACCAATCGAGAGTGTATCTGTCCCGACCTGATTGGTCAATCAATCAATCAATCAAAACTCCTTCTACCGAAAACAACAAGCTTTCAGACATTATATACCTTCCAATTCGTATCTTTCTTCATCTTTGTTCCTCTGCCCAATAATAGCAAATGGACGAGCTGAACCTCAGCTTTCGAATCAAACATTAACGGTGTACTTATATAAGATACGAGTGTCGTTATTCTTCCTTACGTGTGTTCCTCCGGCTCGTTGATTATTAACGGATGTGCGCCGGACTCATGGGCTGAATCATTCAAACCTCGGCGGGGATGATTTTACGCTGCCAAGCTGGGTAAGAGGATTTCGTTCGAGAATGGCTATACTTCAGGTGATCGAAACGTGTTCAAGATTTTCAAACTGCTGGGTTGTAGCGTTATAGAAGATAATGGCAGTTTCTGTGGTACCTAGCATTGGTTTTAATATTGAATGAAATTTGATTTGATTCGGATTGATTATAAAATATGATTGTATGGAAATATGTTTATGATATTGTAACTACAGTGAGGGAACATTTAAGTGCACGTGTATTGAAATTAATATATGGAATAAATGATACGATTCATGTAATCGTGTTTAAATGTTATCTCAAACTGGTTAAAGGTTAATTCGTTTAATTTGATTTCTGTCCTAATTGTTATACTTTCTATGATATTAGGATTTAAAATTTTTTGGCTGTACGTAGAAAAACTTATGCATTTAAAAAGTGCATTTCGTAAGAATTATAAAAACAATCGTGTACCTATCTTTAAGCAAAGATGAACAAAATCAATTATTGTGTACACAAATACTCTCCAAAACCTTATATACGCAAGCCATCTCTTATTTTACATAAAAGAACACATATAATAAATAAAATTTCCTCGAAACTCTTCCAACTAAAATATATCTTTAACAAAACTCCAGCTCACGTCTCTTAGAAACTCCTCGCATTTGTAGAAACGCGACGCGTCCGGTCAGCGCGCCGGAAAATAAAATTTGCATTAACGCGCAGGGGGTGATGTCGTAAAAAGCGCAAGCTTTCGGCTCGTATACGGCGTTTTTACGGCCGCGTGGAGCTCGCGAAAGGCGCAGTCGAGGTAAGTGAGTAACGGTCGATCTGACTCTGCGTGGCTTAAGCACACGTGCGAATGAAAATTTGATGCGGGGGCGAGAGAGAGAAAGAGAGACAATTTTAAGTAATGGCTTTTGGTGTCTTTTATTCTTGGGTTAATGCTGTAGAAGGAGCAAAATGTGTAGTTGGGTTGGAGAAAAGATTTGGGAAAGGGTTAGGGTAGATGATGAATTTTTTTATGTGCGCAGTGAAGTAAGATGATTTATGTAAATATTCATTTGAAGTATAAAAAGAAAATAGTTTTTTTGATATAAAAATGTAAGTTATTTTGTTCTATTCAGCGAATATTCTGGTTGGGCTACTATAGCGGCAAAATATTTGTTAGAATTTGGAAAATTTTCCTTTGGTAGTAACAAAAGAATAGCTTGAATAGAGAATACAAATTGAAGCATTAAATTGTACAGAATTTCTGATGAAAATAATAAAATATTTATGGATTCCCCTCTATAGCAAACATTTTTGTGCTGTTATTTTACGTCTCAAACGAACGGGAATTTCCCTTAACAATTTTGCAACTTGAAAATTCTATACTAAAAGGGTAAAGAAACGCAGTAATGAAAAGTACATAATTAAATCGCAAATAATTAATCTTGCTTTTACTCGCCCACTTGAAAGGTGAGAGCTGTTATTTACAAATGCGCGCGACATCTATAAATGAGAAATTATTTTCCCGAAATAAATGAGATGCAAAGTGAAAAATGAAGTGTACGCATTAAAGTAAAGTATACTATACACAGCTTTTTTTTATATACACATATAAAAGTGGAAAATATCAAAAAGAAATGAAACCCGAAAATGTAAGTAAGTTGCGAGCGCACGAAGAAATATAGAACAAGAAAATAAAAGGAAAAAAGTATAAGTTTTTGCTGGTGAAAGAGAAAGAATTTTTCAAACAAAAGAAAAAAGAAAAACAAAACGTAAAAATTAAAATAAAGTTCGTTGTTTCCTCTATACCTAATGAATAATATATTCAATTACATTAGTCAAAGTTTACCGAACGGCGATATCAGAATTCGAAAGTTACCTTCGCTTCAAAGTACGTCTCTACAAGCTATTTAAATTTCTCCATCCGACAAAATGTAACAAACATACTTTTTCAATTTTCACTCGCTACGCGGATGGAATTTTTCCATAATAAATTTTTCTTCATCGGAATTTCACTGCTATTTTTATCGGACTACTAATTTTTTCTAACCACTCTCATTTTTACCAAACTATCGTGATATTATTATAACCTTTCAACGTCAAATTACTAAACGCACACCGAATTATTATTCTTCCACTCAACGAAACAACTCGCTCAAAAATCATTGCCCCTGTTTACGACACTACTTTCAATCCCGTGCGATGCGCTTTCTTTAATTAAATTTAATTAAATGCCGTCAGCGTGTGCGCGCGCGCTTCTTTGACACCTCGCACATAGCGTTTCCGCTCTGTCCCTCTCATAGCAGGTTTCATTAAAGTCGCGTGCGTAAAGGCCTGTAAAACGTATAGCCTACGGATGTAATTCCCTCGGGGAGTCGGGGGTGGTTTGAAACGCGCGGGTGGAGCGACTGACGAACGGTGGGAATGAGTGAGTGCATAGCGGTTGTGTCGTTGACGATTGTGCAGAGGTTTTGCTGTTCTTTTTTTAAGGCTGATTTCATGTTACTTCGCGTGTAGAATTGTAGAATTATTTTTGTGGTTATTTATTATACATCAATGGTAGGGAAAAGTTATACACCACAAAAAACTTGTGGATAGTTTTGATAACTTCCCCGAATGAAAAAATGAAATGGGAGTATAGATATTGTATACCTATAAAACTTTAAGAAACTGTATAAAACTGTATAAAATCATTGGTTTTTGGACATTTTATGTAAACAATTAATACAGTTATATACACTTACAGTTATGTATTTTCTTATATTTTCTTACCTTTTCTTCAATTTTTTTTTACAATTTGTTTTGCGGACTAATTTGGAACAATTATTCACAATTGTAAGGAAATGTTTAAAAATTGTATGAAACCGTAAAAAGAATGTCCAAAACTAATGGTTTCACACAGTTTTATACATTCTCTTACAGTTTCATACATTTTATTACATTTATTATTTCCATACGGGTCGGTTGGCAAAGATACTATAGAAGGGTTCATCGGAGTTTTTGCCGTTTCAATTGGCTTCATTGTTTTCATTTGCATCTTATGCATAGCGAAAGACATATTAAGTGAAAAGGAATAATTAAATTTAAAGAGGGAATAAATGTTCGAAATGAAAATCAACAGTTTCTCAACAAGCTATATGACAAAGTATATATATTGTTTCAAGATACAATAAATCGCATATGCAGTAGATTCATTTTATTCAGAGGGGAAACTGCCACGTCCGATGCTTTTCAGGAAACAATTTATTGACATTCATATATACGTGCCACATATTGTCTTGTTTCCATTGGCAATATTCAACCGACAAATACAAATTTTTATAAAAATGTTTCTTTAGACAACCAGCAATGTCCATTAAGGTACGTAGATGTTTTATAGAAATAAAAAAATTTTATTTCAAACAAACAAGTGTATTTTCAAACTTTATATAAAATAATAGTTGTATTTGAATATAGGTTTTCGAGGTATAGGTAAAAATCTGTCAATTTTTCCAATAGCATTCGCAGTTTCGCCGTGTTGCGATGAAAACATCAATACCGACCTCACTTTGCATATGTCGATGCGCATATTTTTATACAGCCTAAAACTGTGTAACATACTCAACGGCTATAAATAACTTTTCAAACTCCGTTATCGAAAATAATTTTCCCTCCACCATTGCGTAAAAAAGTTCGTTTATATAAAGTAAAAAAAAAAAAAAAAGAAAAATTTTATCAATGTTACGATTCAATTTTCCAAGTTTATTCGGCAATAAAGTCTGCATTCAAACGATTCTTGATACAAAATATTGGAATTATTCTTGCATAGCTAATATAAACAATTTAATTCAACCATTATTTGTACAACTACCGTCTCTTCCTCTCTCTCCCCTAAAAGCTTTCCAAAACAAAAAGCAAACACAAATAAAAGATAAAATTCCACCGCCTCTGTCACCACATCTCCAGAAATTTTCGAAACCTCGTTCCCCCTCCCCCAAAGTCCATCGACCCCCCAGCCTTTTAGAAATCCACTTCGCCTCACCCATTTCCCTCGACAATTCTCGAACCCCCGTTACGACTCGCCAACTGCTGCAATCACTCGCGGGCTTTCAATACCTCCGCGTGCGCGCTTTTGCATGCGCGAGTAACGAGCGCCGCCGGACGCGAATATATGTATATATCGTCGTTTCCTGCGCGATAGCGATTACCCGATGATGCGCGCAATTGCACCCACTCGCTCGGCTTTTTCTCGCTGGATATTCGAGCGCGACGTAGATGGTGTAATAGTCGCGTGTATCGGACCTAATGGGGGGTGAGTGAGTGGTGGTGGAAAAATTCGAGGAACTGGTCGATGTAATAGGAATGAGGGTTTTTAGGGAGATGTAAATCTCGTGTGTGCTTTTTTGCAGATATCGTATTTATTGTATGTGGTCACGGTGTGATGAATAGTTGATTCAAAATCAATGATATGATTACCCTGGTGGAAATCCAAAACATTTTCTAACTAATAACTGACCATTTATATTAGAAACTTGCTATAAAATGGAATTTCTCTTGTCCAGTTTCTAGCTCTCGGTGAAACACTTTTTCTTCCATTATTTGGCCATTTATTAGATTGAAAAATAGAATGAGTTTTTCGAAGATAATCACAAGCTTGTTCTCGAGTATTTTAAAGGTATTAAAACTGATCAGTTTTTTTAGTCTGGAAATGGCTAGTAGAAGGCTTGCTATTATGACAAGGAGTGAGAGAGTCAGAATCATAGCCATTAATTATCTAGTTTTACTAGCTATTTTCTAACTTCTTGGCCATTTCACGTAGATGAATTTATAGCAGGGTATTTATGTTAGGTAATGGTTTCATATAAGAAATATAATTTTTTTAAATACTAGCCATTTCAAGCGCGCTGCGCTTGGTCGTTAGAGAGGGTTTGAAATTGATTTCAAATTTTCGCACTTTTTTCAAGATAACCAATCACAAACAGTTTTATCATATCTCACCTGACATGCCATCATTATTTTACACTGAGAAAAATTTGTGTAGTCGTTATTATAGTACAGTTGTCAAACTGTACTATATCATATACTTGTCAAAATATATAGTTAAGGTTTATTTTATTAGTTGTATACTATATTTTAGTAGTTTCAACTATAATTATTGTAAATACAACTATAATATAGTAACTTTTACTATAAAATA
>JAPYZO010003070.1:0-20882 GCA_030522905.1 Torymus flavipes
ATATATATCACAGTCAATTAGAGCTTTCGCAGAGACCTTAAAGGTTTTTCTTCGAGTAATCTTCGAATCAAATTAAATTTTATACTCGCTATTTATTGTCACAACTATCAATGATAATGGTTTATAAGTCAATGTAATTCAATTCCTATCGAGTTTTCGAATATCAAATTCGAAAATAATTTTGTAATGCATAAATTTTCTTACATCAGAAAAAAACATCTAGATACATAATTCTTAAAAAGAAAATCTACGCAATTCCTTACAAGGGAACCTTTAGCATTCTTTACAAGGAAAAATGTGTTTTCATACAGATAATTAAAATTAATTGTAGAAAGCATTACAAACCCTCCTTATTACGTTACCAATAATCAAGGAATAGTTTCACAGACTAGACTCCATTGACAAGCCATACACCTTAACACGCAACGGCGCCACAGTTATTCAACGCACCTTCGACTCTCTCACGGTATAATCCAACCGAACCTCCCGATCCGCACGCGCGCCTTCATCTTCCTCTTGATCAACCCCTTCCCCGCCGATGTAGAACGTGCCAATTAATTTTCCTTCGTGGCGCATTCCGCGCTCGAACTCGGCACGGAATGCCGCGTTTTAACGACGCCAGGGCTGTAAACCGCGCGAGCGGTAGAGAAAGTACCGCGACGGCGGCGACGAGCGGTCTGGAATTTGGGCAATTAGCGTTGACAAACTCCCGGGGCGCGCGAAGTGTATGGAATGCGGTGACTGTTTATGGTACCTAATTCGCTGCCCCTGTGCCTCCAGTTTGTTTGTTCGCTCGCTTGCTTCTGTGGATTTAGGGAGACGAAGTTTTGCCCGATGGGTCGGCCTGATGTATGGTGTATTTTATTTATTTATTTTTTATTTGGTTCATTAATGGGTTAGGATACAAAAATATATCGATGACAAAAAGAGTTTCAATGTAGTATGTTAATTGATATGTTTCAGAAATCAGCTACGCGGAACTATGGCGCTTGAAATTCAGTGGAAATTGTCGACTTTAGTCAGACACAGGATCTCTAGGTAAGTGCTTTAATACCCGAGGCATTAAAATCAGTTTTTCAAATGTTTTTTTATTTTTTACCATTGCAATCTTTGCTTTAACGCTTGAACGGTTCCATGGTGGACTTTAAATTTCCAATCATAAAAATAACGTATAATATTTGCATAAAATATAAAATTAGTGCCTTTTCATGTCGAGGAAGAACATAAAAACACAACGGCCGCAGAGTCGGTAAATCCCAATCATAATAAACTTAAATCACGAGAGCCGCAAGGCGTGGGCAAAGTCGATCAATCGTCCTCCTCCTCCTCCTCCTCCTCCTCTTTCTCTCAGCGCACGTGCGAAAGAGTAACTACCGCGCTCCTTTTTTTCGGCCAACGCCCAAAGTTATATCGGTAAACTTTTAACTAGCGATGGCCAAAGTCAATTCCAAGTTTACAGCTGAGACTTTATCGCGCCGGGCGAGAAGGCGAGAGAGCGAGCTGAGAGCGAGAAGCAGCTGCATTGTGCCGAGCGCCCGGCTGCAGTGTAACCTCGTTCGCTCGCGCGCTATATATTTATTTAAGCAAGCTCGTTCCCCCCATATACGACTCAGTCCGCACGCGCGCGGCAACCGAAACGCGCGTAGGTCGACAGTTTATGGCTCAGGTGTAAAAGGAACAAGCCGATAACGAGATTTAGCGTAAAAAATTATAGACAAGGGATTTGGTTTCTCGTTGGCCGCGGAGAATTTGCGAAATGTTCACGGAATTGACGAGTGGGTCGCTTCGTGGAAGCTTTGATGGGTTTCGGTTAATTGTTGCAATCCAGTTTCTTGTTTCTAACTTTTCTAGTGAAATAAACAACTTTATTCAATCTGAATGCCCATTACGAAAGTTTAAAAAGACGTCAAGATTTTAGGCTGTCGTTTTAGCGCGGAATAGCCCATATTTAAGCCACGTTGGCCATATCGCCTTACGTAACCCTCGCCTACGCTTTTCGTCTCCTTCTCCTTGCGCGTTTTTCCCTCTTTCTCTCGCTTCCTCGCTCTCGCGGGCGTAAACACGAGGCTGAAATTTCATGAATTTCTTGGCACCGCTCCGTTCATTCTCTCTTCGAGCTTTCGAGCTTCGGGCTGCGAACTTAATGGAAGTATGCCAGCTGCACTCTCTCTCTCTCTCGCTTTCTCTCTCCCTCTCGCCGAGACAAATGTGTAATTGTGACATTGTTATTCGACTTGCTTCGAGAGGGTAGAGGCAGCTGGGGAATTCCGCGCTATACGTAATGATCGCAGGGTCGAGAGAGAAAAAGAGAGGGAGAGAGAGAGAGAGAGACCAAGTCTGGGGTGATTCAATTTCTCGCGCCGGCTTCGATAAGGGCTTTTATTGGCGAGAAAGAGAGTTATGAGCGAAGAGGCTCATCGCGGTTACCTGTTAACGAAGAACTTTCGCCGATGATTAATTTATTTTTTTGCGTGATTGATCGGTTTTGGAAAGTTTCTGTTAATTTTTTTTTTGTTGGTATAATCCTTTTCCGAGGAGGCACAAGGACTTATTGTAATGAGAATTTGAAATAAGACATTTGTTTTAATCACTTGCAAACAATGCTTCATTTACAACGTTGAAGTTCACGAATAAACTTAATTGTAAATTGCAATAAATAATTGCGTAGAATGTTGTATCCCGTGAAATATGGCAAATGTGAAATTGATAAGGAATAGTTTTACAACAGAAAAACTAAGTTTGGAACGGAGCATCTTTTGACGATAGATTCTTCTTGTTGATGCAGAAAATAACTTATTTTAATTTATGAAAGTATGTTAGACTTTACGCATTTTTGATCGCATCAATTAAAACGCTTTAAATAAAACTTGCGACTTTCTTATAGTTTTCTGAAGAAATTTTTGTCGAACGGATAAATTTCGAAGATTGGAATTTCTTGATGGATTTGACTTTTATGCCTCATTTGTTTTCTACATTGTTCGAGGCTTTTATGTTTTCAATATATTTATGCCGCGAACATATGTTTCGAGATATATGAATAAAATATGACTCATGAGCTTTGGTGATAAATGGCACGTGCGTGAGTAATGGAACTGTTTAAAGATTCACGATTGCATTTAATATTGGCCACTATTGAAACAATATTTCGACTATTTTCAAACTTTCTGAAAGGTATAGTTTTAATTTAGTTAATGCTTTATTGTCCTAAAATTATGTTACTCAAAATAGTTAATAAATTTAATTAACGGGAATTTCATGAATAATACATTTTAATTGCTCTACCTAGCATTGTAACTTGTTAAGTATAAATTTTTTTTAGGAAATTGGAACTGAACAAAATATATAATTTTTGAAATAATGCTCTTCGACATAAATATCAAATTAGCGTAATATAATTAATATGCCAAGGTTGTTACTTTCAAAGGATGTCAGCTTTAAAATATGGGGTTTCCGAAAGTTATTTTGACCCCCGGTTATTTCAATCACGCTAAAATTTCGAAGTATGTTGCTATTTTGCATATTTTATTAGTAACATTTTAATTCATTAAAACGTAAAGTTCTATTGGAAAATATGTACACATCATACTTTTAAATCAGCTTAAGTCAAAACTATGAAATGGAAATTTTAATTAACACAGATTCTTTTAAAAACGTAGTCAGATACGTTTTTATTTAGATATTCTTCATGATATTATTTTATTTATTTGAGTAAAGAATATAAAAGATTTATCACATACTTTTCCACCGACCACTATATATATGAATAAAAAGCTTTCATACTAATCTGTTTTAAAAAAGATCACAATCTTAGGAAGGAAAGCCACATTGCCTCATATATCATTTCCGCGTTTTATAGTTATCTTTGTTTTAAAGTAACAGTCAATTAAAAAAATAAAATTATTATAAAATATATTAAATATTAGTAAAAATTTATCTATGCTTTAAAATACACTTTTATCGTAGGAGCATCTCGATGGAGAAGAGGTCGTCGCGTGAAATTTTAAGAATCCTGATCATTAAATTGTTTAAAGATACTTATATAGCCAAAGAATATTTCACGTGAATACATCAAATTTTCGCTACCCTATATCAACAGAAGATAGGTGTGTTGCTACAAAATATCCGTACAAGTATCCCAACATCAAAAAAATCTCAATGATATTATAACTCGCGCAAATGACTTATTTTCATTCAAATTAAAGCCTCCTTCTATTCTTTACTCCGAACAAACTCCTTAAAAATTAAAGCCGTCTCTCAATGGAAAAATTCCAGCCTGCCCCTCGCACAAAAAGCCAAACCCCAATGAAACTTTCTCATTACCCATTCTTGAGAATCGCGCGCAGGATCCCTCCCACGCGTAGGGATGATAAAAAAAATCGTAAGTTTTCATAACGCCTTCCGAGAAAAAAGTAGCCGAGGAGAAGACGCTACCGCGCTCGCGGTAAATGGCATGCACTGAAAGAGAACCGAGCGGCGACGGCGGCGGGGCTAATCAAAAGGGATCAGTCGGGATTAAGAATATTGAATGCCGGCGGTGGAAGAGGGAAAGAAGAAGAAGAGAAAGAGCGAGAGAAAACGGTTATGCCTACGCGCGGGCGCGCGCAGACGCGGAATCCGGTGAATCGGGGTCACATCCTATTCAATCGCTCGCGGGCCTTCATTTTCACCCCGACGACGTCACGAAAAGGAATTAAACGCGTACGCTGCTCTCTCTGTCTCACTTGCTAGCTCAACTCAAAGAGCGACCGGTAATAAAATGAAACGGGCCAATTCTCTTCTGGAAAAATAGGAACGCGAGAGAGGATTTTCGCCCCCTTTGTCGACACTCGCGATTTATCGGGCTTCACTTTCGCCTGGCATTGCGACGCGTGTATATGTTGTAATCGGATCTCCTTATTTTAATTAAGCTACTTGATTTTTTTCTCTCTTCCTTTCTCTACGACAGAGACTGCACTTGCGTTTTCGTTCTTTGCACGCCGGCGGGGTGGGTTCGCTATTCGCGCGGCAAATTGAAAATTTATTTCCGAGCGATTTCTAGGTCACTGATTTCGAATTCCAACTGTAAGAGGCGTAAAGAGAGCGAAAGAGAGAAGAGCTGGAGCTTCGATTCCTCGAGCAAGACGGAGAGTACAAATTCATGAATGTATTTGCATTGTGCGAGAGAGCGAGTAGCGCTGATTGATCAAGCTTTTTCCCGACCATCCGTGAAACATTTCATTGACGGCACGCGATTCCCGATTTCGAAGGTAAATTATACGTTAAAGGCAATAGAGCTCCGACATATTTTTATTCTTTAAGGGCTATGTTTTTGACATTTAAATTTATAATACCGACGATTTCCATGCTTGAATAATACATTGCACAGTCATTGAATAACAGCGCGAAATAATGATAAAGGACGGAAAAATGAATGATGCAAAGTGCTCTGGGCTAGCCGTTACGCAGCAAAACGCGCCGAACGCTAATAGAGGCATTTGCTTGCAACTCCGTTCGCCCGTCGAATTATCGTAGTCGCGTGAGCTCGCCCGAGGTGCTATTTAGAATCATAAATAATTAATGCTCTAATTATGAGCAATAAATCCGTCATCCATAAACAACGAGTAATAAATAGTAATTATAGCAGATCAACGAAAAACAACGCGATTTGTCGCGTGGGCAAAGAGACGCGAATAAATATTTATATCAATTAATTTAATGCAGATTTATATATTATTCAAGTAAATCGTTGTGAATTCACTGAAATGGCGGATTTTCATGCGAATGTGTTGACTGAATAACTCTGGATAAGAATACGATTGCGAATATACCGCGGCAGAATTACCTATGTGAAATATTACAGTACCAAGTTTGCAGTTTAACCACAATCCGAACATTGTTACATACTTTGCAAAACGGATCTAACAAGATTTACCACGCTTCAGGTGGGAAAATCGATAGTAAAATAGCCCAATGAACGATAGCCTCAATACTCGAATGTCAATATAACGTAGGGATTTCGACGACTGCGTTTCCCATCCCCCTCGCGTAAGAGCGATTTCTCGAACAAAGCGAGCAAAAATTCCAATCACCACTGAAAGCGCACTTCTCTCTTCCCCACTCCCTCGTACTTCTCGCAGATAAGGTCCGCGCGTATACTTCGCACTCGGGAAAAAGGAGGGCTCTCTCTCTCTCTGCCGTCTATCCAAACAGAAAAGTTTCAATTTCACGACTGTTTTTGTCGCGCGCTCACGTAAAGAGACCGTCGCTCGTTGGATTATTCGATCGTCAGAGAGAAGAGAGTGGGAGAGAGAGAGAGAGACCGGCCTCACCGGGTTTACTCGCGCTCCTTTGATTTGCGAGTGGATTAAGCGCAGCTGCGAGATTAGCCGCGCTGTGAGAGAGAGAGAGAGTGAGAGAGAGAGAGGGAGATTATCCCTGGCTGCCCTAAGGTACTGCGTTTCGGTTTAAGATCGCGCGCTCGAAACTGCGCCATCCACACGAGGGCTTTATTTTCCAGGGTTACAGTGTAGTTACAGCGGATAAGGTTTTTATGGGAGTTGCAGGGATGGCAAGCGGCTTCGGGGGAAAAAAGTTACGTTTGCAGTACGGCGTGTACTTTCAAGCCGATAAAGTAACCGGGAAAATTTTACTACTCACGCGCGTGGTACACGCGAATGAATTCTTCAGCTGAACTTGTGGAAATTCATGTAATCGACGTATTTATTATTCCCCTGATCACTTCCACGGAAAACTCACCTCATCCGCATTAAAACCATTTCCTCGGTGCTTCGAATAGACCATCCCTCAGCTTTATTATCTTCCACATGCCTCCCTCGCGGCCTATCCTTCCCTTTCACTCTCATTCTCTTCACTCCCAGCCTAGTCATTGAACTCCCGGGTCTTTCCGATCTCGACCTTGAACGTCCGTCCACTGCGGGGGACGAATTAGACAAATAAACGTGGGCGATAGGAGAGGCCTTTCTCCTCTTCAAACACAGCAACGTGTACCCCGTACGTGCGAGGAGCTCCCCAGAGAGAACCAAAGGGGGGAGGCGAGAAATCAGGTCTATAAATTGCCATTTCAACGCGGCCGATGCGTGGGAAACATAGAGAGGCGGAGGAATGTGTGTGTGAACGACCGACGGGAGGCGAATCGATTGCTACTCCATCTATCGGGCTTATTAATTTATTTTACCATGGAAACGAAACTAACGGAAAATGCAAATTCTACAGTAGGTTATTGATTGCAGTGGGTTATAATTTATTGCTATAATTGAACGAGTTTTTTTACGAAATATTGATGAAACAAAAGCTTCCAGACAAAAACGATAATGTATGTATAGATAGAAAGATAGAAAGATGATTGCCTATTCTGATAAGAAATTCGAATACTACGTGAAAGGTTTGATTCTGGTAAATAAAGAAATTTGAACTGAGACTCTATCTATTTTGAGATCTTCAATAAGCAAAATTGATTGAATGTACGAAAATTTTCATTAAAAAAATATACCGAAGTACTTCAAGTCAGCTTAAAAATGTGTGGCTCCTGAAAGTTATTTCAACCCTTGCTATTCAATCATGATAAAGTTTCTGAGTTTGTTACTATTTCGCGTATTTTATTAGTGCCACTTTCATTAATTAAAACATAAAGTTCTATATCGGAAAAAGAAAATTTGCATATTATACGTTCAAATCAGCTTTAGTCAAAGTTATGAAATGTAAATTTTAATTAAGACAGATTTCTTTTTCTCCCCTCGGGGAGAAAAAAAAACTGGAAATTGAACAGTCAAATGATCTTAACTTCCATCAAGATTTGATCGAAGGACTTCATTCAATCCGGCAATGAAGTGTCGAAAGAAATGGTAATTTGAAATTCCAAAAGTAGACCAAAACTGTTAACACTAAGAGAAAAGAGCGTTAACGGTCAATAACTATTACGTTTTTCCCAACGTTTTCAACCCTTGTCATAGACAATCGGGGGTTACAAAACTCGACCGAAACTCAATTTACCGAATCTCCCAATACTCATCTCCGCTCAATTGCTATAACGAACAAAATTGTATAGGCAACTACTATAGGCTACCTCTCGTGATCAAGAATCGTACTATAAGGCGACTTTGAGGACGACAGGATAACAACTATTCTTCCCCCACCCCCCTTTCTGCAAGACGACGATAAGATCGGTGAATCGTGAAAGCATTCGGACGCAGCTCTCCCTTCCGGCGGTATATTATTGCTTCCGGGGAAAAAGCTTGATGCGGTGCTGTAATGGACAAGATTTTCTATTAAAGAAATTTATTTAGAGAGGTTCAGGATAAGGGAAAAGTTTTTTTTGGATCTTCATGGAAAGAAATAATTCGTAAACAACATAATTAGAATCTACAAAAAAGATCTTAGTTTGTTGAAAAAATAAAGAGAAAGAACTATTAATCAGGGTGCCAGAAATACTTTTTACACCTCAGCACTGTATCTCGTATAAGCAAGTCAGACAGCACTGAGAGAGCGAGAGCTATCCCATGTTCAGTGAGAGCAGAAAATGTTATTTTTGTTATCATATTGCGCAATGCCGTCTAGCGGGTGACATATAAACTACCTTAATAGATGTATGAAGAAATCATATGACTTATTTAAATGGAATAGTTGTTGATAATTTGGGATTGTTACAGTGCGGTTGCACAATGGCCGAATTATGTTCGCCGGATTATTATATTGGCGAGTAACGAACCGAGCGACGCGCCACAATCTTCTGGATTTGTTGGCGTGGTCAGCTTTGAAAGGAAAAAGTATACGTTTTTTTAATCGATTTTCGGGTTCGTTAAATGTTTATTAATTTATGGCGGAACTTTGCGAAGAGGATTAAAATCACGAGTTTCTCCGTTAAATGGATTCCTCGAGAGCTGTAAAAAAGTTCGCTGGAGTGCGCCGTAATGCGGTTGAGAGCGCTATGCGTTACCTTAATTTTAAAAATGAAATTTTGAAATTTCAACGGACAATAAAACCAGGGCAAATGCAACGTCAAAGAAATTTAAAAATTCTGATTACCTTCCGCGCTCAAGACCTTCTTCTCCCGAACTTCTGTCATAGAACTTTTGCGATTTTCCGGAAAATACCGTAAGCAGAAGCGGTTATTACGAAATCCAGCTGTGTATAGCTACGCGCCGATAAACTATTTACCCTCTCGTATTTTTCTTGAAAAACTCGCCGATGATAAAAAAGAACGAGGCATTTTCTTTCGTCATCGCTATAACCCAGTTTGCGAAACTATACTCACACACTACGACGTTAGCTGAGCAACTTCCGGATCCCTCGGTTAATTCGATTTTCTCATTCCGTGCGTGCGCGAACTGTGCGCCCGTGTTGCCCGCGGCGTGGTACAACCCAAAGATGAGAATAGCGACAACCGCTTTCGACTCAATCCTGCACATGCACACAGTCGCAAACACGTATACGTGAAAAGGGGAGGCGGGAGTAACAAACAGAGCGCGTGAAATGGAAAAAGCGCGAGGTACGTCGAGCCATAAAGCGTACAGTATATTGACGAATAGTCCGCCGATATTAAATGTCGCAGCCGCGATATTGCAGGAAAGCTGACCCTCTTTCGTTTTCCTTGGAAAAATAATTCAATATAGCTATACGGTGTCGGGACATTTCAGTGTACAGAGCAATTGTTTTACGCGAACTATACCATGGACGTGCAAAATAATTGAGATAGAGAATTCGAATTAATTGAAGTATGGCTTTACTGACGTTTTGGTAGTTCTGAAGGATCAAACTTATTTAATAGATGTGTAGGAAGTAATATTATTTGTATTATACATTTGGGCATTTAACAGTGTTGAGTACCTTAAACGTAATTTAACATTATATAATAACGATAATAAAATAACGATTTGCGATTGAGTGCCTGGTCAATTGATGCCAACTGATCTGGATGCTCGTTAGTAGTCTTGAACCTTTTCGCTATTAGGCGCGCGTTATCGCATCATCGACAACCGCGCAAACATACCTTTGTGTACGCATGACCAAACTGATAAATCCGCAGAGATCTGCACTGTCTATATACACATACTTATGTATATCTTATTATATATCTCGATCCCCTCGATTCCTCGATACACACACAGGCGAATAAATACACACGCCTACACATCGATGGTGGTGGCGGGAGCCGTGGGAAAACGGGAATATAAAGTAGGTCGTTCGCGGGTCACTGAACTGTCAGCAAACAAAACCACTCGTTTGCCCGTGAATTAATTATAAATTTTACCTCTGCCGCGAAATTGCATTGTTCGAATGTGGCCCACCTCTGCTGCTGCCGCCGCTGATGCTCTCTGTGTGCATGCGCGCGTGTACGGAGAGGTGTATGTACATCCGCAAACGCACTTTACGTGTCATCGCATTATACGTCGCGATCGGGCCGTTGCTTCGTCATTTCGCAAACAACGCGAGCGCGCTCTGCTATATAACGCCGCGGCCCCGCGCGATGTATATGCGCTACCGCGTGGGCCGGTCCATCTATTATTGTGCGGATGAATGGTTGCTAGGGCGCGGAGAGATGCGGAGAGAGGTGTAGTGCTGCGGTGAGGAAAATACGGGATCTATATTCTCGGTGTAAAACTGGAGAATGGTAGTAATTGGAATTATAATGTGGTATGGATGATATAACGCGGTAATGATTAATATGTGATGGACAAGTTGTAAACTGAGAACAAAAAGTTGGAAAAACTACTTACACTTATGCTTTTGGCTTATGCTATTGACATTAATTTATTGATTTGCAAAAATTTATCTTCAATACTTTCCCAGTTTGATTTTTTTGAATGTAAATATACATATTTATCTTACGCAGCTATTTTTTCATTTTCGTTAGCTATAATATTCCAAACTATAGGTACACCTCAAGCATTTTCAAAATTTTGCGTTGTTCAAAATTCTACTTTAATAATCCCGAGTTACCACGTAAAGTTTACTCAAAGAATAACCGAATACTCAATCGCATTAGTACATTATTCGTAACGCCGCCGATCACCATTGGCTGCACTACTGCCCATTCGATGTTTTATTTTCTTTGCGATCCCGTATTTATTGTCACTGGCGAGCCGGTGTTATTATTATCGCTAAAATGTGGTACTTGGTTAGGGGTTGTGCTTTTGAACGATATTGGTTTAACTTTTGTGGAATTCGAATATAATCAATATAATTGAAATTTTACTGGAAAAAAAACGAGTACAAAAAGGTTCACTAGCCATTAGTACACACCGTATTTTTTTTACACAGGTTTGGATATCTGTATTTTTGTTGTCTCCTGGAAGAGGAGATTGGAATGACTCTTTCTCAATACTGTGACCACAGGCCTACAGTACACACTAAATTAATTGACTTTAACATTGTACTTGTGTTATGAAAAATTATTTAAATCATCATCTGTCTCACGTTTTTTGTAAATAGTATTAGATTTTATGCACCAACAATTGATCGTGTCATTGGATATATAAGCCGTTACTTCACGTCCCGTTATAAGAACGATATGATAGAAAACTTATGAGTTAAATATTTATATTTGACACTGTCATTAATCAGGCCAGGAACACATCTGTCGGAAATAAATTAATTATAATGAATCGTCTAATCAGGTTAAGCATTCGATCGGTGTTAGTTAAACTAATCTCGGTGACAGGGCCTCGAAGGTCTAAATCTGGGATAGCATTAGTGGGAATGAATCCTCATGGGCATAAGTCATTACAATAATGGGACAGGATTAGACCCGGATATATACCAGAGGAATAACTTGCTTCCAAGATGATCATCGCGTTAGAATACATTACGTCAATTAGAAACACGGCTTCGTCTGTCGCTCATCTCGATATTGACTTCCGTCAGAAAAAATTATTGACCTATTTATTACTATGGTAATATTATCTAATCTGGTTAAGTTACTTGACGTAATATGTGACTACTTCTCGTAGCTAATAAGAAATGGAACTGTATCTCATAATTAACTGAAAGATTGGACTTTTTACAGTCAGAAAAGTGTTTTTTTGTTAAATTATATCAAAATAATAATAATAATAAGAAGTAATTGTAATTAATTTGCAACTTATTTTATGCATTAGATCTAGAGAAAAATTTCAAAACTGGATAAAAATGATTTCCTATAGTCCATTATAGTTTGACTAAAAAGCTTGTCATCCGCATGGTGTTGAGAAAAGGTAACGACGAGATTGCATAACCCATTGCAACCGAATGATCGTATTCCCCGCTTTTTCACGATTAAAACAAAGCAAACGACATTTTATTCATCCTGAAAATACCTACCGCCTGGGAAAAATGCCGCTTACAAGTCAAACGAATCGCGCGGGCGCGTAATCCATCACCCCTGGGAAAAAGAGGCGCGAAAACTGCGTTTGCAAACAATCAACCCTACACTGCACAGGTGCGCGCTCGCGCACAGGAAGCGGCGTGCGCGAGAGCAATCAAGCGCTGTCCAAACTCTGGCAAACTAACCCGCACCAGTAGCGGTTGTCGTTCTCTCTCTCTCTCTCTCTCACTCTCACTCTATAACCTGGACGCCGCGATGCTGACGAGCTGCTGTGCGCTTGCGCGCAAACGGATCTTCCGAGGCTCTTCCTCAATCAAAATTTTGATTGCCACTCGGCAAGGGAGAGAGACGCAGACAGGCACAGCCCGCGTGCGAAACGGGCGCGTCGCGGGCCCTTAAGCTTGTAGATGTGTGTCTAGTTGCCAAGTCGGGCCTAGCTGAAGGAGGAGAAGGAAGATTTAGTGAGTGTGCTGTAAAAGGTAAGGACGCAGAGGCGAGAGTTGAAAATTAGAAGGTCGGAAGGCTTGCTATATGGATCGAGGGTTGTTTAGAAGAGTTGCAATTTATTTTACGTATCTTTTATTACAACGATCTATAAAGATAAAATATTCTATTAGAACACGCGACATGATTTCCAAACCGAAAAGCTATTCAAAATATAGATGCAGATATGATATTTTTATTTCCAAGTTTAAAACGCAAGGTAGGTGTATCATTCCCAGCTTTTTTGACAAACCTTAAATCGCGATCTCGCCGTCTAATGATACAACTCGATTATTCGCTCTCAACTCAGGCTATCAAAATGATGAAAATTCCTCTCTCTCTCTCTCTCTCTCTCTCTCTCTCTCTCTCTCTCTCTCTCTCTCTCAAAGCAGTCTGAGCGCTTCCGAATTGATGGAGCACACATCGTGTTTAGCGAGGTAATCGAGGCGATTCCTAAGAAATTAGCCTTTCGCGCGGAGCGAGCGCGCGCGTATAACTACTTTAACGAGATACGTAGCCGGGGCTTAAACTCGTTTGGCTTTGCTGGCCTGGACTCGGCTTAAACGAGACTGTGTGCGTGTGTGCGCGTGCGTACATATGTGTGTGTGTAAGCGTTCATCAGGTGACATCAAGACGAGCAAACATTGCGAATACGCAGCTCTCTCTCTCTCTCTCTCTCTCGTGCATTCGTTCATTTTCGATCTTCGGTCGTGTTTGCATTTTATGAAGTTCACTTCCGTCGTTACGCAAATATTTACACAATTCCTAGTCTCTTATTGATATCGTCATATCATCGTGGTTGTGTAAGTTAACGTAAACAATAATTCTCATAAAGCAAAGGCAATTGAATTTTGCGTAATGGTTTAAAGGGAAGATTGCAAAAGAAACGTAACATTCAATCGATCCGACTCTTCATTATTATATGTATAATATACATATTTGTAGCAAATAGAATGAAAAAGAGTTTCAAAGCAATATAAATATTTTTTCATTCATAGGGCATAGAGCATCACAGCGGTAAAGCAAAGAGACGATTCCATTCGGCGGGAGTGTATGACAATACAGACAGCTCAGCGCGATTCTAATTTCATTTTTCCGACGGACGATAAAGGAATCTGATAAAAAGCTCCGACAAAGTGAATTGATCAAAAATTTCAACTGACTGAGTAAATAAAAAGTTGTGGAAGGAGGCGGGGAGCGGGGGAGGGGGGCGGGGGTAAAAATGGGTCGGCACTTTATGAAAGACAGAACTGGAACTTGGTTTCGTGGTGGGAAAAAAGTAAATATCGCATTTGCCGATAGTTGGGCGACGGTCAAGTGTAACATTATAGCATTGTGAGTGGTGTGCATTACAAAATTTTTCTCCTGAGATCGAATGTTTATTTTATTACAGAATTTTGTCTTCGAGTTATTTATATATAAGTGTATGATCGTTACAGGCCCTACCAATTTTTCACTTACAAAAACATATTTACCACACGTTTTTCAATTTAATTTAAATTTACACTATTATTATATTTCTTACTATCAAATAGTATTCCGAATCGAAAAATAGAAAGAATAAAACTTTTATAATTAAGGACAACAATTAAGCATTGATAACAAATCGCATAACGATATTTTCTTATTTTATCTAGTCAAAAAATTCTACAAAAGGTTGTGCAAGCGTATTTTTCGTTATTTTTAAATGCATCTCGGTCATCCAGTTACCCATTGCGGATCGCATCGTTTTGCATCGGGCGACCGCCGGACGCAAAAAATCCAATAGTTGTTCGTTACGAGTGAAACTTGTATGAGAAGCAGATTTAAAAAATCCGGGAATTTGGTAACGCGCACAATGGATACGCACGCCGTTGCGAATTTGAAATTTGATAAAAACGCTGCGTTGCCTGGGCTTTTCTCGTCTGTGGCGGAGAATCGCATAGTACTAGCACCCATTGAAAATTCGGCTCTAACTTTTATTCGTATAGATGAAAATTCACGTCTGTAAACAGAAAATGTTCCTTGGCGTGTTTTTCAGAACGGAGCAAAATATTAGCAGTAATAATAACAATCAATTATCTATAACAAAATCAAAATTTTGATTTTTTGACGTCTTCAAAAAGTTGGGCCCGGTAACGCTGACCTTACGAGTTTGCAATTCAACAATCCGTAATAGACAGTAAGGAATATATTAGAATGTTTTAGAAATACCGTAGAAAATTCATATTAATTATTGCGACGTTTTCTTAACACTCTTATAGCGAAAACTTGAAAACAAATTTAATGAACCTACTTTTTTCCTCTATTTATTCGATGTACATAGTAATTATCGTTAAATATGAATTTATGTGGACATAAATTGGAGAAAAATAAAACACTCAACATGTGCTCATATTTAATACACGTTCGATAATGAGTAGTAATGGAGTGGCCAGTATTGAGTAAAAACGACATTATTTCATTTTAAATCGCTAAAAGTTTTAATTATTCTTCAATGTTTAAGGACCATCTAGAAATTATTAAAAAATACATTATTTTGACTGTAGAAAAGAGACAAGATCACAAAAATAACGTTTGACGGTATGATAATTTTTGCAATACTAAATTCTAACGTAACTTTGTGAATTTTGTCAGATGCGAGAAACGCGTGGTAGAGGCCGTTAAAAAAAATGTATTTATTCTAAAATTAGTACATTGTGCTGTCATTCTTTCCCAAATCACGCTCCAGATTTTCCAGAAAAAACGGTCTGTTTCATGCACGTATTGAAAAATAGTACTTTTATAATTATTTAACAAATTATTGTAAAATAATTTGAATCTTTAGTAAGAAACGCTTATGATTATTTGATGAATAAGTGATTATATTTCGAACTGACGCAATGAATGACGATCGATTTCAATTTAATCCAACGATTTGACGTAAAATACTTATGTAACGTTATTATATTATACATCAAACGTTTTAAAAGTAATTGAAGTATCATTGTGTGGTAACGAATTATATGAGATTTTCATGTACCGTTAAAGATAATATTCAATTTTAGTAGCTTTTACCGTTTATGTATCTAAAAATATCCTAAACTAATGATACTCCCACGACGACGTTCTCGAATATTCCAGGCTATCAGCGAACATTTTAACTCTCTAAAAAGTTTCGCGATTTTGTTGAACATCCCCATGTAGTCGCTGAATATTCTGTTATAAAACTTCTCTGAGAAAGGGGTTTAAAACTCTTTATCTCGATAATACACTAGAATGTCATAGAAACTTTGACAATGTACGGATATAATGTAATAAATTGCTCAAACGAATCTTTGAATTTTCGAAGGTTCTTATCATTTTTGGTTCACAATTTTGTCCTTGATTTTGCAAATTTCCTTGTTGCGGGCCAATACTAAATATTTTTGACGTGATTGTAGGTTGAAAAAAGCTGGAAGAACTGCTGAACAAACATAAAACTACCCTACACAACAAATGTTAGAACATAGAAGATCTGTATAATTTCCGTTTTCCTAATCGGGCAATATATTTTACAGTTTTTTTTAAGCGTATTTGCACGAGATAATTTCGAGCAACAATTTACCCTTTACCCAACATTAATTCCAACGCGAATTCCTCTGCAAAATTAACCGCATAATTCGCCGGCAACAAAATCATCAGCTCCGCTGTGACAACGTAATCTTGCTCGTGCGCGCAGCTAATCTTTGTCTTTGCGCGCGACGCCCGCGGGCTAATAATCACCGACTCGCGGCCACCTAATCCCTCTTCCGCACACGCATGCACGTCTCGCGCTTTATTAACTCGTAGAATGAGCGAGCGTGAATTCGTGCAATTGGAATAACCGATGTTTCTCGGTCGCGTTAGGTGTTTACCAAGAGTTTTTCCGCCACGGCGCTCCGGTGATTTCAAATATTTATAGCTCTCGCTGCCGTGGAAAAGCAAATAGTTGGATTATAGCAGTGTGTGTGTGTGGGATGAAGTTTTCAATAATTATTTTACCTGAATACTTCAAACTGAAGTAATTTTGATGGTTTTTAATCGAAAAAATACGTTTCACCGCTGTAATAAGTGATAGTATTAAGAATTAGTCAGACACTATGGCGTACGGATTATGAGTAATATATTCATCGTGATTAATTCATGTATATAATACTAATAATCAGTATTATTCTAGATTGATATATTTCAGAATAAACCATAAGAAAAGGACTAAATAACATTTTTTGTTAATATCTTCGAAAAGAGATGACGCTCCAAACAAACAAAAAATTCTGCACGTTGTTTATAGCTGCCTCTTGCTATTCAATATTATTATAAGATAAAAAAATCTATGAAAATTTAATACGAGCATTTCGGGGTTAATGCGATATTCTATTAAACGAAAAGAATAATAAAAAGAGCACTTCTCTCGCAGCCATATTTCTCGTGACCATTTACTCGGGCCAGCTCCCCATTTTTCACTTACCGAATTCTGCAGCAGAGTTTTCGCGAGCTCCAACATACCGACAATATTTATCGCCGGGTATATTTTTCCATTTTTATTCGCATAAAATTTCACATCACTCGCCCGACGTATACGTTAAATGAATTTTATCTCCAACGAGCTCCCATTTTGTCGGGCTCTCCCTTTGAAATCTATTTCTTTGGGAATCTTCGGAGTCGAGCCGCGTGCTCGCGCACACACGGCGATCGATAAATTTTTACAGCTCAAGTAGCATTTTGAATGAAAACTCCAGGTATACGAAGCGAGAGCTCGCCCGGGCGAATATTGAGACTTTTACATAGTGCATCGAAAGAATATTTAATGTCGGCGTACGGGGGGCGCGCTGGGGTGCGGGAATAGAAAGTGTGCCACGGAATTTAAATAATCTCGATTTTCTGTAAAATACAGCTCGAAAATTGCTCGATTTCAACGAACAAATAGAATTTCGTGGTATACACAGTGGCATATACCTGGGGATAAATTTTGGAATAGCGCACGCACTGCACCGGAGAAGTATCATCTATAGTTTTAAAAACCGAGGCAAAAAGCGCGATAAAGTTTTACGCGACTCTGGCTAATAAACTCGGCAGTCGAGCGGGAAACGGAATTTCGATGCAAATACCGAAATTGGTTATTCTTCCACGCCCTCTCGCCTCTCTCTCTCTCTCTCTTTCTCTCTCATCGTAATAACAGAAACAGTCTGCCAGAATATTCATCGGCCGCGGGACGAGAGCATATCCGCGGTGGCAGGAGTCCAGCGCGCGCAGGGGAAAAAAGAGCGGCAAGCGATGGCAAGGAAATCAATGGCAAAAAAGAATGAATAAAAATTGAATCTCTCTACAAGTGAATTTTCACGCTGGACGAGTTCATCGTGTTTGCTGGCGCCCAGCCTCTCTTCTGCTCCTTTTTTTCTCTGGCGCTCCGCCAGGCCGCGCCGCGCCGTTTCAAAGCGATTAACAAAGCGCACGCGGCCCGAATAGCGAAATCGCGCCAGCCGAGTGAGCCGCGAATAAATAATAAGGCGCATGCGCGCGAGCGAGCGAACGTTATTATGAAAAGCCATTCATCCGGCCAAGTCAAACGTGACCGAAACGCTCGCCGCTCGCCTTTCTGTGCAATAGCTTTTATCGTTTAATGTGTCGATTCATCTTTCTAGCGCATTTGCTTGCTTGCTTGTTTGTTTGTAACTTTTGGGCGATATATTGACGCCTCCGTGTGCTGATGGCGAGCTGATTTTGTGATATTTGATGGAAATTTGAAAACTCGATGGCGATGACGGGGATTACTTCTGTCTGAATGGTTCAATATCAAATAAAAACGACTAATGAAAAAGTTTAATCCAGATGTGCGTCGAAAAGCAATAAATTAATCTGCCAAATTGATGTTTGGAAATCCCGGAGGCGATCAATGTTCACATGGGACCGAAGTTTTCGAAATTCAAAGTTTAAATTTTATAGTGCTACCACGTGGCATAGCCCTTCACCTTTCATTACATCTATTTTCATAAAACTCCTATATCCTCAAATCAAGCGACAATGTTGACAAACCGCCTTAATTATTTATCACCGACGACTGGCCACTACTACACCACTCGCACGTGGAAACAAAAAGAAAAAAAGAAAATTAGCATCCACGACGCGTATTTTTAATTTTCCGCGCGCGCGCTCGCGTATTTTCTCATTTGCAGGTTACACGCGCAATTGACCTACTTCGCGGGGGCGAAAAAAAACAAACGCGTCCCGTGCATCATCCTTAAACAATACAGGCGACGTACCCTTGGCGCGTATAACTCACACGCAGCTGCGAAAGAAAAAAAGCATCATTACAACGCGCAGCAGCGGCTATCCTTTCTCAAAGAAACAAAAGCCGCCGATCAGTTGTGTGCGTGATGCAATGCGTGCAACTTTACGCACGCACGCTCTTTCCTCTCCTGGGTTATTAGCGTGGGCGGCGAGGTAAAAATGTGGGATGTGAGTTATGAGGGTTCTTGGGCTATTGTTTGTTTAATTTGTGCGAGGAGAAAGCGCGTGCTTTCGAGGGTGGAGATCGGTGATGGAGCACTTGGAGCACGAATGTTACTGTTGACGATAAAAGGGTATTACTTGAAATCGAGGAAGCATGTGGTTTCTTTGGAAGCAGTGCGCTAGAGGGTTACCTTTTGTACTGTAATCTCGAGATTCACGATAGTTCCGTTACTTGTTGGTAGAAGATTATTTTCAATAACCTGAAGGCTAATAAATCGACGAACAGGGATAAAGCTCTTACATAATCTACACAGCTGCGCATCTTTTCTCTTCAACCATTATTTATTAATAAAATGTTGAGTTTAATAAACAACATTCCACGATTGCGTAAAATAATAAAATATGTATCTTGTAGATTTTTTTTTCAATTTCTTCAAATAATTTGTACACTTTTATGTAAGCAGCTTTATTTCCATAAAGAATCAATCGAAAATGACAAAAAATTCACATAGCTTATTCACATAGTACGTTTCACCTAGTTCACTCAGTTATACTTACATGTTTACGAAAGAATATCGACAAATTCGAGTTAAAGCGCCGAGTTAGCTAGAGTTAAACCTTTGTTTATATTTCACGATATTGTTATGAAATCGAAACCTTAAAATCTCCATTTTCTTCGCCACGAGTTCTATTGAGAATGCAAGCAATAAAGGAGTTTCGATCGGACAATATAAGAACGGATAGAAATAATAAGAAAGAACAGAAGCGTTGTGCTGCGCAATACTAGCGCGTAGTCGCTCAATCGCACGAGGCAAACGGAACAAACAAAGCGGGCCAACAAAGAAAACCACATGTGACAGGTAAAAGCAGTCCTTTTTTTCTTAGAACAGTGCCGCATCGGGTTACATCTCTCTTTCTCTCTCTTCCCTTCATCCTTTCATGTGGTTTTTCTATTATAGCGCAAACGACAGGCTGAATCAGTGTTGCAGTTGTTAGCGTTTTCAAAAATTTGATATTGTTGTCGTTGTATCACAAAAGCGCCCATAAAAGTGGGTGGAGATTTGGGATTTCTGAGTTATCTAACATAGTACCATACAAAAAATTTTGAAATTTTGTAAAAATCTTGAAAGTTTGAAGACTTTGAAAATATTCTCCTTGCTATCGAGTCTTTTCCTCCCATAGTTCAACCTTCTCTCCCGCTGCAAAAAGACGCTTGCAAATCTCAACTTTCCATTCTCTTTATAAACGTGGAAAAGGGTCTTTTTTATGTTCGTATTAAAAAAAAAAAAGTTTACCGCTAGTTTGTATATACTGAGAAAAAAAATTTCTTCTAAAAAATGTTTTATTGCAGGCCATTTATAAATTGCCATTTCTAATGCCGCTCTTAACTTGAAAATTAAAAATTGGTTCAATAAAACAAATTAATATTTGTATAATATTGGTATAATTACCAAAAACTAAAGAGATGTCTTATTTTAACAAAATCACTTTTTTTAAATGATTAATGAAACTTTTAGTAGACAAAATTATTTTAGAGATTGACTGTAATAAAGCCTTTTTAAATTCACTAAAATTTATTGAACCAATGTTAGGACACATTCCCACGACTTTTTAGAAAAAAAGCAAAGCAAAAACGTGTCATTTACGAAACCGAAATTAACTTCGTAGCCAT
>JAPYZO010003070.1:20955-32724 GCA_030522905.1 Torymus flavipes
CAATGATTGTAATAGTGTGCTAATTATTAAAAAGAAACTTTTTCGAGATCTTCAAAGCCAGACTAACATTTTTCCACACATCGTGTAGGTCAATCATTAGCCATCCACAAACGATTAATTCAGCCTCCCACGTGCAAGGCTGACTTCATCCTCGAAAATCCCTCGCCACGCGCAAGACAACATTTCTTTCTCTCAGCGCTTCATTCTCACCTCCGGCTCCACGAGATCGATCGTTGGCACGCACGTGAGCTCTCCCTCTCTGTCTCTCCCCCGCCACAGAGTCCTCCGCGGCCCGCTTTCCTCTCTTTTAGCGCGACTCCTTTGCGTTTTTAATGAGACCGGCACTCGCCACAATTACGCTCATTAAGAATTTTCCCGAGCCAGGGGAAGATTTGTATTTCCCGCGCTTGCGTGTGCGCTTGCGTGATCGTTTATTATGCGCGCGCACTCGTTCTCATTACGAAAGTGCTTCATTTATAATTGCGCTACCTTATGCTCGCAGTCGAGCTTTTTATTCTTCTTTCCTTTTTAAGCGACCAGGGCTGGATCTGTGTATGGGTGTGTGTTCCGGAATGGGATTTAAAAATTTAGGATGATTGGATCCGTGGCTCGGGTGATTTGAAGTTTCGCGCCGGAGGTAGTGTTTGATTTTTCGGAGGAAACGGGGAGACGCGTCATGGATGAGATCTTTTTTTTAATATTGTTGCGCACTCGAGTAATTTCGAGGAATAGAATCTGTTATCTTTGACAGCTTATATAATATATATACACTCGAATCTTCACTGTATTGGGAAAACTGCTTAATTGCCTTTTCCAAAGAATTTTAATTGCATTTTCCAAAGAAAAATCATATAAGTATTCAGAGAACCCCACTTGGACTCTTGGGAAAGAATGCGCACAAAAAATTTAACAAAGAATGACGATTTTTTTAATTAAATAAAAAATCCCTATAGGGCGCTAGTTGGAAAGTCAACGTGAGAATACAAGCATGTTCTTTAAATAAGATCGAAAGCCAAGACTATTAAAAAAAACGTGGGTGGAGATGACGCTTCCGTGCATATAAATAAGATGCTAACAATGCTCGTGAAATTGACGCAGTGGCAGACTGACGGTTTCACATATAAATATAAAGAAGGGGTACGTGAAAGGAATTCTCGACACCCACATGTCAGATGACAAGTTTCTAAAATACACGCAACTGTCTCTCATCTGCCTCTCTGATGCTTTTATGGTGTATTGGCTTTTTACTTGTTGACAGGAAATATTTATTTCTCATCTACTTCAGTTCTAAAGTATACTTGAAAATTCTATTTATTAAGCTTTAATCCCGTACTTTCTAATTACCGTTTAAAAAGTTCTCTATATGATAATCTTTTGATACCATTAACGGAGGAAAGTTTAATGCTCTGGAAAGAAAAAAAAATGCTCAATGTAAATTATCAAATGACATTGTAAGTGTTATATAAATGTACATAAATGAAGTGAAACTTTAAACAACTGGAACATCACGTAAGCCCTTAATTATTATGAGCAGACCCAACATATTTCTGGAAACATAAATTTTAAATTTTATCACGCGATTTGCTGCAAATTTTTTTTTACGTCGAAAATTACATTTCTACTCGTCCATACAACCCCAACCTAACTCGGCAAGCAAACTTCCTGCCAAAGACGCACATCTCCCTATCTCCCAGCCAATCGAACGAAAGTGATAAGGGGCCGGAATTCCCGCGTGCGCTCACACACATACACATACACGGTCGAGCGTGGCGCGCATGCATTTCGGTCCGAACAAGTTGCTCGGGGGGTTTGGTGCAGTGCGCGCGCGCTCTCGGGGCTCATTAATTAGATTTGCAAAATCGACCGTCCGCGCGCGCGGCCCGGTCACTCTATTAAAACTATTAATGAGTTTCGGCCTGCCTCCCGGTTCGCTGCTGCGGCCTCTGTGGGGGAGAGAGAGATGCACCGCCAAGTTTTACGATGCTCGCAGGGTCTTCGGATTCCTTGCCTCTCGCAGTCGTCTTTCGGGGTGGCTAGGTCGAGTGGCGTTTATCTTAATTTATGGTCGACCAAATGGTTCGCGCCAAAGTTTTCCAAAGTAGGTTTTTATTTTTAACATCCCGGTAGCTGACAAGCTTTGGGACTTGCGTTTTTATTTGAATTATTCTCATGTATGAATTCATTGGCGAATCCGTAAGGAGTATTAAAAGGCGACATACCCGTGGTTATTCGAGGTCACTTCAAACGTCGGCATGAAATTTTAGGGTTGGTCGCGGAAAAAATTGAGATTTTAAGTAGATTTTAAGTTTTCTTATATCAATTGTAACAAACATACCAAGTTTGTAGCATAATAATTTTACATATCTTTTAAATTCTATGATTTCTTGCGAAAGGTAGTTCCATGTTTCTATTTACATCTAAATTTGTTAAAACAGTTCACCAAGCCCAAATAAAATCTTTCGTGTAGATAATATATAATTTTTATATAATCTATTACACGTAGGAATGCAGTGGCTTAAATTATAGTTTTAATCAAAATCTATGTATAATTTAAGCAACGATTTTTAAATTATTCAGGATAACAACGTAAACTCCATATTATGTAAACGGATAAAGGGATATAAAAAATAATGCAGGCCTTGTAATTTTGACTCTTCGTAAGATTATTTGATCGGATGGCCGATCACGGCCTTATATTATCCTTTCGACCGTTCCAATTTATCTACGGGAGTTCCTATGGTAGCGTCGCATAGCGGCGATAAACGGAAACTTGTGAATATTGACTCACGAAGATCAAGCTGCCGCTGTTGGCCGCTATGTGGCGCATCCGTGGGAACTCCCGAAGAGTCAAAATCGTTGCTTAAACTATGCATAGGTTATTATTAAAACTATTTCATCATATTATACAAAGTTTTTGTTAAAATTATGCATAATTTAAGTCAGTCCAATCCTATGTGTAATATATAAAATTTAT
The DNA here is from genome assembly GCA_030522905.1 of Torymus flavipes. Classification (NCBI taxonomy): domain Eukaryota; kingdom Metazoa; phylum Arthropoda; class Insecta; order Hymenoptera; family Torymidae; genus Torymus; species Torymus flavipes. Next base: position 23,930 of record JAPYZO010003070.1, read on the forward strand.
ATTAATTTATACAAAAGGTTTTTACTTGAGAGCTTTTTGGCAATCTACAATTTCATCAAAAATATTTAGTGTTGATCGTAGCAAACACTACTTACAAAAGATCATCTTGAACAATTGGACATTTACAAAAACAAGTACGAAATTGTGAACGAAAATATGATAAAATCTTTTGAAAATTCAAAGATTCTTTTGAGCAATTTACTACAATATACTTTATCAAAAATTTCTACGACATCTTAGTGTATTATCAAGATAAAGAGTTTTCAACCTTTTTAAGAAAAGTTTTATAACAGAATATTCCGCGACTACATGGGGATGTTCGACAAAATCGCGAAACTTTTTAGAGAGTTAAAATGTTGGCTGATAGTCCAGGACATTCGAGAACGTCGAGGGGGCGTATTATCATTATTTTAATGTATTTTTCGACTCATAAACGATAAAAGCTACTAAAATTGTAATATATCGGTGAAACGTTATCTTAATGGTATATGAAAATCTCATATAATTCGTTACTATACGTGGTACTTGAATCATTCTTAAATCTTTAAAATATAACAAAATAATAATATTGTATAGATATTCTATAAATCGATTCGTTGGGATGAATTGAAATCGACGGCCGCCATTCACTGCGATAGTTCAAAATGTAATTATAACTGTCATGTACGATAAAATCTACTAAAAGGACTCCTCTACGATAAATACATTATGAGATGCGAGTAAGATAGTAACATTAGTATTCCTTCCCCGTGTATACTCTTCCTTACAAATATTCGTCCAAGTGCAAGGTTAGCCGACCGGTAGGTTTTCTCACACGTAAATTACACATCCGCGGGACCGATAATTGCAACTACGCTTAAGAGCCGCATCTCTATCTTTTGGCGTGGCGGCGCGTGGGAGTGTCCACGTGTAAGAATGTAAAATTGATCAGCGCCCTCTATGTATACACATATATACAGACGTATACACAGGAGAAAAGTTGCTTCTCATCGCGCCCGAGTGGCTCCTCTCGCCCGCGGCGGGTCGCGTGATTAATCGCGCGCGAGGCCGCAAAAAATGAAAAGAAGAGAGAGAGGGAGAGAAGAGGGATAGTAAAAACGGAGGAAAAGAGGCCTCGCCCCGAGCGGACGCCGTGGATATTGCGTTATACTCTCTCACTCTCTCGCTGGCGAGGCTTTTTCGGTTTCTTTAAGAAGAAGGAGAGCTTTGTGAAAAATTTCGCTGAATGGATGAATGGCGCCGAGTCGAGCTATGCGCGCGCGTGACCGCCTATACGTGTATGCACGAGAGTTTTCCAAATGCGACGTATCATCGTGCAGTCGATGTGAAAATAGACTCTCTGGGATTATTATAATGGCTGGAGAGTATGATTGATAAATAATTTTCAAAACTCTTTTTCAAATATTTATCCTAATTAGATGTACTCTAAGTAGCTCGAGCGGTATTAAGCTCGGATAATGTGTTACAATCCAAAAATAATTTTAGGTGAAAAATTCAACTTTTGACCCACTCCCGGGAAAATAGCGTCAAAATAAACACTTTTAAAAATACTATTTTCCACAATTTCCTTGCAAATTCATTGTTGTGGTAAATTTTTGCGAAATACGCGTCACAATCATTTTATAAGTCTGGCAAAAATTTTTTAATTATTTTCTTTGAAAAGGCAAAAACATTATTATGAACTTAATTTTCTCGGAAAGCAGGTGTTGAAAATTCAAACGCTGAAGTGGAACAAATTTTGTCAGCGACACAATACAGAACTGGAATCCGTCAGGAGACGAATACCGACGTAAGCTACTTTTATTCACGCCCGAAAAATACGATCTCGTAACAAGTAAATTGAGTTGCTTTTTTACTGTCCAGCGTTCGGCTACCTAATCATTCGTAAACCTACGCAATAGAAAATGAAAAAAACGTTATGCTATGTATTATTCATCCTATTTTAAAACGCATGTGCTTAACACAGAAAAATTGTTGTGTAATCTTTTTTTCCATAAGAAAAATTACTCTTTTTCACAGTAGCGCAGGAATACGCCTTTTGCTTCTTAAATGGTATTTTTCATAATTATTTATTTGAATTTTACTTTTTGAAGTAGTAATTTTTATGACTGCTGTGACGAAATATCACTCAAAGGACGAAAGCTATAAAAGTTCTATTCATTTTCTATAATTCTCTAGAAACGTTTTTAAAAAAGGAGCGATCGGCTGTCTTCCGCAGTTCATGAAATGGAAATGTATTGATATACCGCTAAAATTCGAAGATCGACTTCATACGTATTTTGGTTCATTTTCGTTGCTTTGAACTTTCGAAGAAACTAAAATTTTTTTATTCCGAAAAAAGCAAAAAAGCTCTTTTTTTAGTTTTATTTTCAACTCTTCAAATTGTACATGAAACTTTCCTAGATTGAATGTATACAATTCGAAATAGAGGCTTTTTGAAATTTTCTCCAAATAAAATGGAACGTTACAGTGTAATATTGCAGCCTTCTTCATATTTTCACATTCAAAAATATATCCCAAAGTTTGAGCCGAATCCGTGACCCGGATGCCTGACACTCTCCTAGTGAGTGACATTTCGTTTCAGAAGTCATAAAAATCACTATTTATAAAGTAAAAATTTGTTCTACAATGAAAAAGTAAATATTCTTATAAAAAATAGTAAAATTGACACATTTCACATATTAGAATGGTAAGATTATGAAGTTTGTAAATCAATATGTACCAACAAACGAAATTCTACCATCTCTCATTATTAAAATACGCAGCTATTTCAGTGCTTAATTTCTATAGAACATAAATAAAGCAAATAAATAACAGATTCTAATAATACAAGGAGCATTCAACTTATTATTTACCAATCTTTTGAATTTTTCATCTAAAAGTAGATACTTACGATGTTTTTATACAAAAGCGTACCTTAAAATGGCCAAACTTAAAATAAATTCATTATGAACATGGCGCATTATGCAGGTATTTCAGTAATGCTAAATAGATGCACGTATGTATTTTTAGCCGTTCCCCGTGAGAACCGAGCTATTTATACCAGCTGAATAATGCTATCCATTTCCACTATACATACGCCAACTTAACAATCCCCCAATTATCGTTCAGCATTCACGACAATAACATAAAAGACTATAACCCGCGCCCCTTCTAACTCTAGAGCTTCGTAAAGGCCAGCGGGCGACAACGCTTCAAATCAGGCGAGCGTTCCGGAAAAGGGAGGGACTAAGAGCTTTCTTTTGCGCAGCGCTCACGCACAGCAAAAGGTTTTCGCGAAATTTAACTTTCGAGCGAGAGGCCGAAAAAAAATTGATAGGTAAAGAGCTGCCCCGCGGCCCCGGTTAAATGGGTCAGCGCGGTGTACGTACACTTTTACGCATATTTACGATATCTCCTATTATGTTTAAGAGATCATTTTTTTTTCTGTTATTTATTTTCGTATAGTGGGTGCAATTGATCGAGCGTGTTTTCCAGATTCTGCTCGCGAATAAAAGACCTTTATTTACTTTGCGAGCGTACCGAAAGTGTAAGTTATGTTAGTAAAGTAGGTTATACAACTCGTCAAGAGTTTTCCGAGTACGACCGACATGAATTAAGGCAGCTTTTAATGTAATAAGAAGATTATAATTTAAAATAACATTCCGAAATTCCGAGTAAGCGCCAAACTTGAGATCAGTTTCTCATTAATCTTAATTACAAAATACCTTAATTTGTCCACTGTGCAGACGAGCTTGGCTATTCAGAATGAAATTCAGGTTTCTCGCGAAAACTCAAATTTCGCTCTGTCCCGCGAGCGAAGAAAAAAAATTCCGCTTACTCCGCGAGTCCGTCCCTCTCGCTCCCGTGTCCCGGGATAAAATCGATGAAAACCAATCAAACTCCCGTTACTCCGCGGCAGCGGCGAGTCAGCTTATCCACAATGTGCGAGAGAGAAGGAGAAGCGAGGGCTTTTAACGTCTCGTTACTCTCTTGTTAAGGGGAGGGAGGGTGGCAAAAAGGATAGGGCGAGAAACAAGCGGAGCGCAAGCGCGAGTTCGAATTTTTAAAGGCTCCGAGAATGTATACGCGCGTCGGGGAAATTCGAGGAGAAAATATAGTCTTATCGTATAGGGCTGTAAGGGATCTTCTGCGTCGTAAGGGGGAATTTTGGTGGGTCGGGAAATGGAATGGAGTGATACAGGGAGGAGATGAGGGTTTTTCCAAGCTAAGTATATGGTAGTTTGTGTAAGTGATATCGACGTCGAATGTAAAGTAAAACAGTTATTCATTAGTAGAACAAGATTGATGTTCGTAAATTGTTTGTTACTATGCTAAAAATATAAAATGAGTGAGGTTGGGAATGAGAATAAAAAGTAAATGTATTTAACTGTAAATATAACATTGCAATGTTTATCTTTGCTCATATAAAATACTTTTAATGTAATTGTAAATATGATGTGATATAGTCATCTGTACTCTCTAAATATGAATGAGTGAAAAGTAGTTAACTGATTCGAACAAGTGAACAAATTGACTAATTCTTTAGTAAATATTTACTTATTGAAGTAGTGGAGTAAAATTTTCATTGCGTAATAAGTGAATATTCACTAAAGAATTAGACATTTATTTAACTTATTCCCACCAGTGAACGACTTTTCACATATTCATTTTCGAGAGAGTAACAGCCAAAAAGTCAAAACTATTTCAAGCAATCAATCTCCCTTGATGAATTATTTCAGATGAAATACTTTACAGAGTCTTTTGAAAATGGAAATATCGAGGATTCCACTGAACTAGTAGTCAAATGGAAGTTTGGTCAGACGCAGCCTTTGTCAAACGTTTTGTTTCCTTTTGTCACCTCTTATCAGTCTATCCCTAATTGCTACAATTATAGCGCTACGAAAGATGCATAATGCAACCTAATAAAGTTAAAAAAATAATGCAAAATTTGGCTTTATATTTATTTATAACCCAATTATTAAATTGATTCTTAAGAAACAAAGTAAGTATACACATAATGTGAAAACATCAGTTGAAGAAGAAGTTAAGAAACATTTTCAATTATGCAGGTTTAACGATGCTATACTTATTTTCTAAAAGCCCGCACTTTTTTACTGCACCACGAGAAACTTGAAATTCCGATAAGTTTATCCATATTCAAGGGAAAATACTTCCGCGGTGCAATGACATCTGCGCGCAACCTCTCTCAATCGGACCAAAACAAAGCAATTAATCCAGTTGCTACAGCAACTCCTTTGAAACTCATCTTTCGATAAAGAAGAAGAAAGGCTCTTGCATTTATCAGTTTGTTTTCTCTCCCACTGCGCTAATTAGTACTAACCTTTGATTTGTCACTTTCACTTAACCTTGTGGACAGCAACAACATCGAACAGAACACAGACAGGAAGTCGAAGAATGCCCGTCCAGCTTTCTTTTTCCGCTTCTCTCGGCCCGTGTGTATCTCTCTCCCTCTCTCTTTTTTGCGCTTTCTTTCGCCTCCGGACTGTAAGAACAATTGCAGAATAAGGAGGAGGCGAAAGCCAAACAGCACGCGCGCGCCTCGCACACGCTGTAATTGCTCTTGTGTACTCTTTTCTCTCATCGCGGGGAGGCTAGCAACGGCCTTCGTTAAAATTAACAAGTCTTCCCCGCGCGAAGTAATAATAACCTTAGCAGCTCGGCTCGACATTTTACCGATAAGAAAGACAAGCACCTCTTGAACTCGATCCGCGAAAAGCGCGCGTCTTAAATTTCGCGCGTTCGCGATATACGTGTGTGTGTATATACATTTGCCGATCGATAGGTAGGGCGACGAAAGAGCCGAAAGGCCTCTCACTTGGCTCCATTCACGCTGTGCCTGTGTCTTCTCCCGGCTCCCGTCAATACTTACAATTTCCGGTTCTTTCAGCCCCGACGCTTACAATCAGCCAGCGATTCTCCCTCTCCGCGCGCGGGCGCGAAATTCATCGGCACAACAACAGCAGCGGCATATATACCACCGGTACACAAGAACCCTTACACCGTGTGTCTCGGCACAGCGAGACGGCCGCAAGAAAAGAAATGATAAATAAGGTGCGGACAAGAAAAGAAGAATAAGAAGAAGAATAAGAAGAAGAAGAAGAAAAGAGGCAAAAGTTGAGTAAAGTGTAAAGAGAGCAAGCGCGCACCTCAGCTGTGGCACGTGAGCACGAGGGCTCGTGTGGCGTACTGAACTCGGCTGAACCCCTCCGCTCGCGCGCTGCCGGCCGAGTTCAGTTCTCGCGTGCGCGCGCTTTACTCACTCCCTCCCCTGCTCGCGTGGGTGGACGGGAAAAGAGGGAGGTGTATACGGAGGGCGCAAGCGCGCGCCAGAGAGAGGGAGTTTAGATTGATACGGGGGAAGAGAGGCCTACTGCCTCGCATCGATTCCTGCGGGCGACGCGCGCCGGCCTTTTATTCGCACGGGGCCCGTTGGACACTTGTTAGCTCGACTGTCTGTCTTTTGCGTGTATTTTCTTTTTTACCTTTTCGCCGGTTGGACTTTTTTTCCATGATGGTGCGCGATTGTGGCCGGGAGTCTTTTTTAGGGCACTTTGAGAGTCCAATTCCTCTGAGCCCTATAGTGGAACCACAGTAGTAAGTGGTATATACGGTTTTTGCCCCAAGCACACTGTTTGAGCTGGGAAAATGCTTGAAATTTATGTAAAAGAGGTGATGCGAGATTTACTTTTGAATTATAGTTCGTTATTAGCGTGCATCGCTGTTTTCTCTTCAATCAGCTTTTAAATTCGGAGAAATTTTTATCGGAAAAAGTAAGAATCTCCGAGAAGAGCTCATCACTATAAAATTGCTAGCTGTGTGAACTTCGTTGCAGTAATTTCATTTCGTAAGAGAAAAAATGACTATATTGACGTTCAATGAAACCCTATTTGAGGGCCCTATTCGATTAAATTTTCCGGAAGGTGATTCTAAATTCGTGAAAATATGCAACATCATTGCTCGTTCCACGCGAAGCTGGAAAATCAACATTGGAAAAACCGCACCAAATCACTACACCCCTCCCCCCTTTTGAACCGAATGAAACGGGATTCCCGCTATCGAAACAATCTCACCGCACGTGGGCAAAACAACTACGACCGCCGCGCTCGTTTGTATACTCGTGGCAATCTCCTTCCATCGGCAAGAAGAGCGAACAAAAAAAACTGCAGTGTAAACGTGCGCTCTTTCGGCGAAGACAGAAGCGTGCCTTGTTTCAAGGTCGCAACACGTGCAAATTTTCTTCCCTCCTCCTCGAAATTCCGCGCACTGATGGTATCGGTCCATTGCCTCGGTCGCGTGCACGCTAAGCGAATTTAGGGACGACGCTATAGGGGTGGTAGCAGAGCGCCGCCTGCCGAAGCGGGGAAAGTCGATCAGAGCTCTCGAGTGACGGAATTTTAGGGCTGGGTAAAGGGAGTTCTTTTGGAGGTCAAATTTCCCGAGACGCGCGTTGCGGCGGATATATACACTGCGATATTGGAAACTCGTGCGAGGTGTGATTATGTTGGGCCATTTGCTCGATTATTTCTTCGAATAGTTGGTAAATGCGATGTTTTCGAGAAAGTTTATCTTTGATAATATGTTTTGAAAATGGATTCGCTTGGTTTCGAATGGTTTTCTTTATTTTTTTAAATCGGAAAAGCATAATATTTGTAAAAGTCCCTTCGTTACCAATGCTTATTTTTTTCAAGGAGCGCGAGGACGTTCCGAAAGCAAGTAGTTAAAATACTTCTTTCCCAGAAACTCTCCATACGAGTGGTTACAAATGTTACTTTAATTTTAAGTTTTTGATATTATTGTGAATTCTTTCCGTATAAGTAATGCCGAATGTTATGCTACACCAGAAAGCTCGTTATTATATTGCTTACATATCTCAGAGAGTTTAGAACTATTTAAAAAGCTTAGCCTACCAATTGTTGCTTAATTCCTGATACATTTTTAACTATAGTATCTATTGAATTTCGTGAAATTAGAATGAACTATATGACAGTACAACCTGTTTCTCAATTGCTAAGGGTCAACAAATTTTTAATGATTCGCCGACCCCTTTGTACATGCACCTTTTTTACTCACCTATAGCTAATGGTTAAATTCACACCCGCGGACATATATCCATTGACGCGGGTAAACATTTTTAGCCTCTTCCAGCTATTTCGAGAGCGGAATATGCATATTTAGAGCTTATAAAAATTCTGAATTGCTTACGAAATAAGAATACATGAATACAAACTGAATATTACCGAAGGAAAGAGTCGAATTCTCGCATTGTATGCCACCAGTAAAGTATGAATAAAAAAAAAGAACATGGAGCAATCCGACCTGTTGCCACGTAACGTTTGTAATTACCTACATGGTTCGCTATAAAAAGCAATGAAGATCCATTTTATTGGCTTTCCAAGATTCGACCAGGGGCACTTTAAAAGTTAAAGGCGTAATGAGGCGGGGAGGAAGCCTGACGACGTCGATCTGGAAAATCAAAAAGTCAGGGGAATTGTTTTGTAACTTTTATTTCCCGCAAAAAGAGGGAAATATGACTATATTTCCCGCTTTTGCAAGAAATGCGTTAATTCCATATAAACAGCCACATATCAATAAATAATACACTTAATATTAAAAGTGGCTACAGTTGAGATGGAAATAAAGTACTATATGGAACTCGGGAGAAAAGTCGACGATTCCATCGGGTGAACCCACCCGCGGGAATCAAAAGCAACTTTTCTCCCTTGTTACATAATGTACTATTATGTTGTAAATTTTTCGCCCTGACGAAAATACAAGGCTCTTCCAAGAAGCCG